>APFE031349540.1:10178-55729 GCA_000404065.3 Pinus taeda
CATCTGAGACACATGTCTCTCAAAAAATGTATATGCAGAAAATAAAGTCTAGAAGCCTAAGCACGGTGGTGCTCATGATAACACATCACCGCCCACACCAATCGTCTCAGCAGATGGTGGACGCGAGTCGGCACCCCTACTGTATGCCTCTGGTAAGCAAGAGGAACATCTGCTAGTCTGGCATAACCAGGAATCCCTTGGGCAAGCCCCTCAAGATTGTGAATCAACTCCTCCCCCACTGCCGGCGGGTCAGCTGCGGGTTGGCCTCTTCGCACTGTAGGGAATAGCCCGGCTGGTCGCTCTGGGCCCACATCTTCCCATATATATAATCATTATTAGAACAGGCATGTATCGAAAGAGACAAAAAAAAATAGAAAACATCAAAACCGAGGAGTGCATACCTAGCTCCTCCTCCCATTCCTCCCCCTCTGGTAGTGGAAGGTCTGGGTCTCCCATGAAACTGGTCCCTGCATATGGCCAATCCTGGATCACGATGAACTGCCGTCGGAGCCATATGAAGAACTCGGGATGCCACGACATCTCCTGGCCTCCTCCTCCCCTGGGCATCAGTGCTGCCCAGCGAGCCATTCTAGGCTCTTGTGGCAATGGATCTGCCACCACAGCTCTCTGAATCTGGAATAGTGGTATTTTTTCCAGGAAGAAGGGTACCACGATGGAGCCGTATGCAAACTGTTTCGTCTCAGCTCGCTTGCAATTGGTGAGCTTCCTTTTAATGTTAGTAGTCACCACGGCAGCCTAGTTAAAAACGGTCGGACTGAGGCATTCAGTTGCTAGGATTAGGTGGTTCTTACTGGCCTCATGGGGCGCTTGTACCCCAGCTGCGCGTGTGATGGTGAAGAGGATGGATTTCAGCGTCAAATCTCGGATGGTGGTGATCAACACCTTTGCACTCTGCTGCCCGAATTGTGCTTCGAGGCACACTCGAGCTTTCACTTCACTAACCTTCTCCCCAGAAGGTCTACTGCCTATCAAGATAGGAACCGCCCCTCTCAGCAACAATCCCGTAATGAAATACACATCAGAGACCTCGAGCTCCAAGGTCTGATTCCGCAGACGAAACACTTGGTCGTCTACGTCCCAAGCATCAATGATAAACTGCAGCAACTCAGGTTGCGCCTGCATGGATGTTGTAAGGAAGAATTTCTTAAGGCCGCAGTCCCTCAGGGCGTTCATGCACCCTTCGTCCTCAATGGCTGAGGCATCAATAATGTCATGTTCTCGCTCTTTCCATACTACCACCATTTTGACCTATTTCCTGCACCCACAAGGACAAAATTGCCTTCATTAGAACATTAGACAAATGCTAATCCAGAGAAAATTCAATTTGAATGGGCAAAAGCATGGGAAAAATTGGGTCGCGCGGTTAAGGCGACTGTTCTTAAAACAGTCGCGCTAATGGCACGACTCCCTTGGGTTTTTTACCCCATTAGCGCGGGTCCGTGCTGGATACCCGTGCCAATGGGGCGAAGCCCTAATTTTGCAATTCCCCCTTGCTGGGGCCCAATCAGGAACTGAATGAACTAAAAATGGTATAAAAACGGAGCTAAGGGAAACGCCTCTTACCTAGAACTGACGAGGTCACAAATGGTTGCCTGGATTGATCGCAATCGCCGCCCGAAGTTTGCCTCCCAAATGGACTCTTTTCACTCTTCAAGAGGTAAAATGGTAAAAGTAATTTTTATTTTACATTTTCACCCTATTAATAAGCTTTTTAACTCATTTTTGGTTTAAAAAGGTTATTTTTGAGTATTTTAATGTACTTTTGGTTGAAAATGGGTTTTACGTTTACTTCTTGTGTAGCGACAGGTCTCTTGTGCAGCTTCGACGGTGAAACGAGTTGTATTTTATACTTTTTCAGACTCGGTAAATACACGAAAAAGTCACTATGGAGTCATCTTTTAGCCCTTTTCTGACTCGCTAAATGTGAAAAGATTGCCGAGTTATTCCTCTTGACTTGTTAAAAGTAAATAAGAGGCGGTCGTTTTTAAACTCTTTTTCCCGACCGTATAAAACATGAAAAGATTGTCGAACCCTTGTCGTTTCAGGTTCGTTAATGGAAATGAAACGACGTGATATCAATCGCTTTTTTACTTTTTTCGGATCGATGTCACTAATTACGAAAAGTACTCCTCGGTCGTAATGATCGGGCGGTTCTTTCGAGCATAGTTTTATACTTTTTCGGGCTCGAGAGACACAACTCTACGAAAAAGGACATCCCTGGAGTTTTCTTTTCGCTGTCTTTTCAAACTCTCTAAACATGAAAAGACGCCGAGTTCTTCCTTTGTCAGACTCGTTAAAACTTAATGACATCGGATTCTGTCGAAATGACGCCCTCAAGCTATGCTATCCCGTCCAAGCTTGCATCCAAAAAAACGGGTACTTGCAAGAAATGGTGGGGGAATAAGGAATCATAATCGTCGTCATCGCAGTATTCGCTCTTGAACATGGCACTTTCTGGCATTCGTGTCTGGGTGGGGACATCTCATCTCGTTTCACATTTGCCTCCATGGGTTTGGGTTATCTTATTTGACCGTTCATCTGCTCATCGTCTCGTCATCACGACCCCTGATCATTTGACCTCAAATACTGCCAAATCCGTCGTTGTGTCGCCGATATGTTCAAGAGAAGTTGGCCTCTGCAAGAATACTCAACCTCCCTCCGATATCTCACACAAAACATATTGTCTCTTTCTGTCTCGTGTCGATGATGTGGGAAACATTATGGCCCGCCTTCGACGAAGATCACTTCCTGTCGACTTCAGCTCATTATCCAGGAAGGTGACCTAGAGACTCCCTTCAGGTACCTTGGAGCTTGCATGCCTCAATGGCAGGTTCTTCGTGTTCGATGCAAGGTTTTCATCATTGGCCTCCGATCGGATGATTCTACAGGTGTTTGACACCGACTCATTCATTCGCACGCCATGGATTGTACCTATAGTGCCTTGAGGACCATCATCATTATTGGTGGCACCTCTCGCGTCTGTTAACAACTTTCATCATTGGCTGGTAATCAGACGATGTTCATGCATGTTCGACTTCGACTCCCATATTCACATGCTTGAACTTGTATTGTGTTCGGGTCGAGTTGGAGCACACGACCCCGGATTGTGCATGTTTTACATCTGAGTTGCATTTTGTGGATTTTTGTAATCATTACATGACTCATTCATTGGATGGCTGTGACCATACCTGAGTTCATTTATAGATCCTCATCGGATGGCTGCGTCCATGCCTGGGATCCAGTTTTATACTCTGTTACGGATGGTTGCGCCCATACCACATATATATCATGTACTTGAGATATCAGTTGTACTTATTTTTGCAGGTTCTCTGGCGGTAGTGTTCCAGTCACACATGTTCTTGTAAAGCACTTCACCCCTCTCTCTCTCAAGCCTCATGCTTTAGGGGGCATCTGTTACACAGTAAGTTGTCACCGTTTGTCACCGTCCCTGTTACCCCTCTCCGGCATCTTGGAGGACCCATTCCGGGACTTGTGAGAAGTGACAAGACTTGAAACCACTTGCCTTATTTACCTCTAAACATGAGCTTCATATGCCCTTGAGACATCTCCTGCTCATTTCCCCTAAAAATAGCCCTCTTTGCATTAGTGTTGGTGCCCTGTGTTATGCCCGCGCCAATGGGGAAAATCCTAAGGAAAGGGTGCGCCATTGGCGCTCTGTCTCAGAGTCACAATCACGCCAACCAGTTTGGGCAAAGTTCTCAACCACTCAAAGCTCCGAAGGTTCTGTCCACCTCATTCACCAAACTGATTCCAAATTGAGTGAGGATGGTTTGGCTTCGAATCTCCTTGGATGGAAAGTTGTTTGCCACTATTCCATGGAAGTTTCAAAGTGATGAAGCCAAATCCATGATTATGGGGGATTGACCTTATCTCTTCCTTTTCCTCTATAAAATCTTGTTCCCATGGCTTGAGCAAGCTAGTTCTGGTTCTAATAGCTTTGACTCTTGTGGCAATACTTGTGCTGAAAGGAAGACATCAAAAGGTTGGAGTTGCAAGAAGCCTTCTTGGTATCCATAAGGCTTTCCCTAAGTAAGGAGATTTTGTCACTAAAGAGAGAGAGAGCTTGTCCCTCATCCCTTCAAGCTTTTGCAAGACTTGTGTAGCTGAGCACCCAGCCAAAGGAGGACTTGACGTCGGGACGCTGGTTGTATTCTCCTTTGTTGAATTATAAATAATAGATAACTATCATTATGGTTCCATTCTCGTTGTACTTGTAATGCTTGATGTTGAATTATATCCTTCCTGACTGATGTATAATTGCATATATTAGATTTCACGCTTGGGTTTGTGTTTGTTATCTTTGTGTGCAAGTGTCCATTCACGTGGATAGTGGAGGATCGTGACCGGCCAAGGCAAAGGAACGTGAGCACCGTCTCTTCTACGAACTAAAGCATTGGATCTCAAGTAGGTCTTCATCACCTACTCTTTATTTGCAATTAGGAACTTGCGTGATAGTATTGTTTGATTGTTGCTAGACCCGTTTTGGGCTAGTAGGGATCACCTCTATCCGTAGAGGGGATTTACCTCTCCAACAAATCCCATTAGTTGGAGTGATCTGGTTAATAAGGTATTGATTGGACTAGATATGTTGGAAAACATGGAACAGGAGATGCAGGTGCTCAAGAAGAATCTCAATGCAACGCATGATAGGAAAAATAGTTATGCATATAGGAATAGGTTTTTCAGGGAGTTCTAGGTTGGGGAACAAGTGTACTTGCACCTCAAACCAAAGAAGAGCTCCTTGCAGATTGGATCATGTGCCAAGATGGAACCATGGCTTTATGGAAACTTCAGTATCATTGAGAGGATTTGGGCCAGTAACATATCAACATGCACTTCCTTCGCCAGTGAAAGTCCATTATGTTTTCCATGTCTAATTTCTTAAGAAGTATGTTAAAGATGTTGATAATGTAATTGATTGGTTTGTATTGTAGGTGAAACTAGATGGAGAATTCTAGCCAAAGCCTCAGCGCATATTGCAAAAAAAGTGCTCATATTCCAGATCCAAGCAATCAAGAAAGTTAAAGTGAAATGGAAGTGCTCGGGCCCAATGAAGCTACATGGGAGATGATGGATCAGATGTGCACCATGTATCCTTCCTTATTTTCTGGTACAGGCAATGCAGGTTGGATATGGTGGTTTGATGATTGCTTATGGTGGTTTGGTGATTTCTTATGGTGGTTTAGTATTTGCCTATGATGGCTTGGTATATGCCTTATGGTTGTTTAGTATTTGCTTATGTTGGTTTAGTATATGCTTTATGGTCATTGATATATGATTTATGATAGTTGATATATGCTATATGATGTTTTGATATATGCCTAGATATGGTGTTAGTATATGTTTGATATATGTTTTGGTATATCATTTGGCATATGTTTTGGTATATATATATATATATATAGATATTATGATGTTTCTATATGTACCCATGTGTATGGATGCAAATATTGTAACAAGTTGTGTTATAAAGCTTCACTATGTAGTGCGTTTTCATGTGGTCATGACGTTTTGTCTTGAGAAAAACTTTAATTGTAAATACTGCATCGAGCCATGTTATAAAGATCCATGAGAAGTATGTCTTCTTTCAGTAGGTTTATGAGGGATGTGTGTGATTGAACACCGAGGATAGTGTCCCCTAAAGGGGAGGGTTCTGTAAGAACCCTGGAGAAAATTCCACATAATAAAGTTAAAAATAATTACCACGGATGAATGGGACGCTTATTACAAGATGAATGCTGGGTGACACATCCTATTTAGTCATTTATGCCTAAAGAAATTTGCAAAGGAAATGGATAAGGCATTAAAAGCCATTTTGGGACATTATTTATTAAAATAATGGAAATTAAGAGAAGAAGGAGGTGAAAGGTCATAGGTTGCATGTGAGGAGGAAAATGAAGGAAAATAATGGAAAATGAAGAAAATAGAGGCCTTATTCATAAAAATGCTTCTGAGGATCAGTGGGTAACATTTTGTGAGTTCAGCATTGGAGTTCTCTCTCATTATTCTCTCTCTATCTCTCTCTCTCTCATACTCTTGGATACTCAAAGTTTTCTTGGAGCACTCTTGGAGGGTGTGGCATACTTGGATTTTTGGAGTAGGAAGGCAAGGGAAGAGAAGTTAAGCACAAGAAGGCTTTGACATCAACGACTATATCAGATTTTCTTGTAGGTAACTTTTTGCATGTATGATTTCTTCATTGGTTTTGGCATGCATGACATATGCATGTGGTTTCTTGGTTGTGATCCATCATTGGCATGGAGTATTTCCTGGATAGTAAGTTTATTACCTATCCTTTCCATTTCTTGGATAGCCATGGTCATTGTGGGTTTACTTTCATTGCTTGTTTTTGGTTGGTTGTCATGTTTCCTTAGCTTGGGTTGAGTTACTAGTCCTGGAGCCTTGGCTGGAGAAATGCTCTGGAGCCATGTACCATCTTGAGTTGAGTTACTAGTCTTCGAGCCTTGGTTGGACAAATTATCTAGAGCCCTTTGTGGGTTGAGTTACTAGTCTTGGAGCCTTGGTTGGACAGACGCTTTGGAGCCTGATAAAAGATGTGGGTTGCATTACTAGTCCTAGAGCCTTGCTTGGAAAAAATCTCTAGAGCAGTGGAAGGCTTGGATAGAGATCGATATGATGATGGTTTTGTGATGTCCGACCGTGAAGTGGAATCACTATTTGATGTGTTGAAGTGGATGGCCTTTGGAAGCCCTAGATGAATTTTGATTGATGTCTTTTATGAGATCCCACATTCATGTTTGGAATATGGCATGGGAGTGAATGGATGAAGAGAGATTTGGCTCAACCATTCTACAGTCAGGTGGAATGTGGTAGTCCCATCTCCAGTTGGTTCATTGAATTCATAAATGAGAAATCCATTCCCTTGATTTTCATGTGTAAATGCACTGACATATTTATGGATTTGATGGTTGATATCTTTATTCTATTTCTGTTCTTATTATGCTAGTTATATGCACATTTTATGACAACAATGATGTATGGATTTCAACATTTCTTTACCTGTATGTGAATGGATAATGTGTCTATGACCTAATAGATGGTAATGTAGAAAATGGCATGATGGAATAATGGTTCATAGTGATTCTCAGATAAGTATGAGATTCCTACACTTAATTATGTTGTTTACACCTGTAGGTCACATGTTGATGATATGTTTGACGAAATGCCTATCATGTCTAGTAGGGATCCAGTCAAGGTATTGAATACATATTTTATTTAGTACCTTCATTTTCATGTTACTTTACTGATATGAAGAGATGGATCAGTTCTAGGTAGTGTCCTGGGATCTCAACTTGAAAAGGTGGCCTAAATCCTAGGCTCGCTAACACAACATTGACAATTTTGGTCCACAGTTGCTGGTAGGTAGGACTATGAGAGCAACTTTAGATTGTTGGTCACTCTCTCTCCCATAGCATGAGAGTGACTATGGCCCAAGACACCTAAAACAATAGTGGGATCTATTGATAGGCTGTCTCAATGGCTGACTTGTCCTCTGACGGTTCTATTGATGATGTTGGATATCTATATTGTGTGATTCCATCAGTTATGCTTCCTTATTGTGGCTTAGGAGGTTGCATCATATCATAGTGGACTCTCATCACAAGTTTACCTCAGTTGGTCAGTTGCTTGGGTAGATGTGGGAGGAGGGTGTTACAATCCACTAGTGCTCCATTATTGATATATGAATTTTCCTCCGTGATGTAACCATACCATAATAACTTAAAAATAATGCATTCAATAAGTCTAACAAGAAAATTTTGAATAAAGTGTAACTCATGTTTGACATATCTTGATGCATTGTTTACAGTCCACAAAAATAATTCTTTCATGGCTCTAGAAAGAGCAACTTGATCAGCTGGTGGATTAAGACACATAGAATTCCCTTCCCAAAGGCCTCCAAAGAAATCAATAAATAATTGTTCTATTGAAACTGTACCAGGATACATAGAGCCTAACATGGGCATGAGGCAGGGATATGATACTTGTTGTGATCCATTATCACCTGGATTGAACCTCAGGCTGAAGGAAGGCAATGCCAGGGTAACCACAAACCACGCTTAGCCAAATAGCTAGCCCTAATAGGCCAAGAGAGGGCTCTATTCACAAGGATCTCAGCCAAGATGACTGGATCAAGAAAATGATATTAGGCTAGGTATGGTAGCACAAGGTTTGATTTGATTTTGAAGTGTTTTGCTAGATCAGGAGGAGCCAAACAGTTAGGGCAAGGAAATTATGTCAAAATTGCAAGGTTTCAATGGGGCCAGGTAGGCACAAGGCTCAACTCTCTAGGGTTTGATGGGTGAAGTGATTCAAAGATAGGTGAGGATCTATAAAGAGCATGTGAGCAACATGGATTCTTCCTAAATTGAATAAAACATATACTGTGAATATTTTCCCAAAACAAAGCATAAATATTATGGGTCTTTCCTATAGCTTGAAAACATCCACTTAAAGAGTATGAAATAATGAAATGGAGTCAACAATACATTTTAACACATGAAATCATAAGAAAAATGGAACTTAACATCATACCACATGGATCTCAAAGAAATAGCTGCATCTTTTCATTAATCTCCTGCTAGAACTGATACAAAATGATGTCTACTCAAAGCATAAGAATTTAGCTGAATCTAACCCTTTATAATGAGAAAGAAGAAGAAGATATAGACATTGATTCAATCTCATCCCAACCTCAGTGGCAGAATTCCTAAAAATGAGGAAGTAATCTATCAAAAACTGAACAAGAAACTGGAATCTAGGCAACCTAACAACTTGCCTCTAAAAGTGAGGAAACTAAATCATTTGTCTTCAAGATAAATTTTAATCTAATGAATATACCTTATAGTACTTATTATCCATCCTATTTACATGCCTAGTCAACATTTACATCATTAAACACCATCCATGAGAGTAAACCCAAAATTACAGTCAAGACATAGTGAAGTGGAAACCCAACACAATTTTTGTACACACAACGATTTTTACATGTCCAGTTTGGAGGCCTTCCTGGTGTCCAAATTGAGATCAAGATAGCTCATTGGAAAGCTCTTCGTGTCCTATTTCCATAACATCTTAAATTTTGTTATGTTAAGTTTAGTTAACCCCTAAAAAACGGATTCTCCCAAGACTTCTTTTGTGTGTCCAAAAGAGGGTGGAAAGGCCATTTTTTGGGTGTCTTTTGACCTTTTTGTTGACCAGTTCTGCTCTAAAATCTTAGAAAATGCACAGTGTTCATGTAATCATCATTGTGAATTAAAAAATTCTTACCATTTCCTCATTGGATTCCCCTAGTAAAAGCGCAGCGCTAGTGGCGTTGAGCATAGAACCAAAATTTTTGTGTCAAAAATTGCCAAATTCTTCAAAGGGCAAAAATCTTCAAAACTTGCTAAAAATTCGTGTAAAAAACCACCATAAGGTATCTTGGTTAGCTAAGGAAGCATCAGCAAGAAACCTGAGCATATCACCCTCATTTTTTCCTTTGAGTGCTTATTTTAGTCTTATTTTCATTTGCTTGACCCTTATGTTGCAAATCTTGTTCTGGGTCTTGTAATGGCGAGCCATGTGCATACTGATTTGATTGTCCTTGTTGGCCTTTCGTAGTAGCTTCTCCAAATTCAAATTGACCCTCTCAAGACAATTTTCTCTATCCTGCTCAATCTCCTTCTCAAGTCTTTGTTTTGTAGTCAACGTGGTCGTGGTTTCTTCTTCTTGCATTACTAACTTGCCTTTGTCACCTTGCCTCTTTGCTTTGAGAAGTTCCAGTTCCATGAGGACTTGTTTTTCACTTAGCTTCTTGTTCTCTTGCTCAAGTTATGAAATGACATACTTAGCTCTCGTCAAATTGTCCATCAGTGCTTGGATCTATACATCTTTTTCGCTTATGGTTATATTTTCGTTTGTTTCCTCATCTTGAGCCTCCAAGTCAACTATCTCAATACCATGATGGATGTGTGGCAGTTTTGGTTCAACATCTTCCATCAAATCAAATTCCTTTCCTCCTCATCATCAAGGATTTCCTCCAACATCTTTTCCTTCCCTTTATGTAGTTGTTACACCTGTTGTACCTGTTGTGTCGATGAAGAAGGAAAAACCCGTTCCACATTTTGTGGAGCAAGAATTTGTCGATGAGCTGATGAAGAAGGAAAGGCCCCTTCCACATCAAGTGGAGTAAACACTTGCCTATTGCTACAAACAACTTTCTAGCCCCTCTCTGATATGTCTTGTAGGCTTTTGGCTCCTCAACAGCTTTAGTCTCTTTAACCTTCTCATCTTTCTTTACTTTGGCACTACTGGAAGGCCTTTCTGCTTCTTGAGGCACTGGTGGAGGAATCTGAGGATCATTGAAGATTTCATTGGCAATAAATGTATCCCAGGAGATGTTGACGAGGTTGAGATGATGTAGTAAAATCATCTTAATCAGGGAATAGTGATAGATTCTACTCATCTGCGAGGGGTAAGGCTTTTTCTGTACAATGTAGGCCATCTTCCCAATGTTCCTGAATAAGAAATACAGGATGTTCAACATTTTCACTCTTGTGAAATGCATAAGAAGCCTAATGTGATAGGTGTACAATCTAGAAAATCCGCCCTCACATGTAAAATACTTCATAATTATCCTCATCGTATGGGAAAAGTTGTATTGAAGGAACCTGAAAGGAAAGGTCCTCTTCTTTTCATTCCTGTACTTGGATTTGATGTATGGCTCATAGTAGTGCTCATCCAAATCTTGTGCCTTATAACATTTCCCCCCCACATTTGGAATCCTTGTGGCATCAACAATGATGGATGATGATACTGTAAATATCACCCCAACAAGAGTGTATTGAAATAATTGTAATCTAATAGTATCATCAGTGATACTATTAGAAGAAGACCATAGGTGACAAGTCATGACATGGTTTCCTTCGTCTTTTCCCTATTTCCCTTTGAACTTTGGAATGTTTGAAGGGATCTTGGTGGGCATAGCTAGCCAATTTTGGCCATTTGCGATTGGGTCATTGGTCATCTTGCTTAAATTGGGCAGGTTTAAAGAAGCTAAAAACGGGGTTTGCGAGTTACCTGCCATCGTGAAACTTTTTGGGGTAAGTATATGCAAAGGGATCCTATGTGGGGAAGTTTTAGGAGAACTACCTCGATGGGTGTCTCGTAGACTGCTCAAAGGAGTAGTGTGAGGGATCCCCAAAGGGGTAGCACGTGGGGACCCTTTTGGGCTAGTAAAGGATGTACTTTAACAAGGAGGGGTCCCGGGAAAAGTTGAATCAATAAAGGAAGATCCAACAATGATGGCCCTATGACGTCCTCTACTCCTAAATGGTGGGAGTCCCAGCACATCTCCTGGTAATGGTGGGAGGTTTAAAAAATGTCTAGATCAACAGGGAGCAATGGGGTCCCTTATGGTGTCGATTAGAGTGCGTGATAAATTTTGTATGGTGAGGGAAGGAAATAAGTATCAATGAAATAAGATCACATACATAAAACAAACGAAAATATAATTGGTTATTTTCCTTTTACAATTAAATTATGTGATCAAGTAAACAAGAAAAAAAAAATTGTTTGTTGTATATGATAAAATATCCTATGTATACCTAATCATCCTTACCACTCTGAAAGTAACTTGGCCTTGTGAATATATCTTCTAATGGGTCCTGGGGCAACATCCCAAAAGAAATAAAGATTCCTTCCAGCAGCCAAAGAATCAACCAAGGTAATGGGGATGAGGCTCAAGTGTTTCTTACACTGTCAGCTATAGGGAAATGATGCCTTATATTTTTTCCACTAGAGTATATTCATCACACATGAGCATTCAAGTCTTTATCTTCTTTGTAGTCAATTGCCAATACTAAGCACTAGATGGGTAAGTTAGCCCCAAAGAGTACCACAAGCATTGGACCTAATCCGAACACCCTTTGAATCGAGTCTCTTTCATTCTCAAGTATTCTTTTCCATGGGATGTTTGAAGGATTTTAAGCTCCCTAGAAAGTCAAGAAATATGTTTCAAATGTGTAACATGACCATGGCAGCTTATAGGATGCCTACCCCTAATGGTTCTAACCTAAACTATAAATTTTTTGGTGGCACCTATGGGGAAACTTAGTCGGTTCAAGTTAAGGTTGTTTTTAAGGATCCTTAATTCACTTATGGAGTGATTTTGTAAGCCAAAAATAGACTAAGTAACCAATTCTCCAAAAACTGGATGCCCTTGAGTACAAAGAGTATGAAAGCTTAGTGTGTGATGCAAGTGAGCATACAAAGTGTGATAAGGTATGATATGCAGTGGTCATTTACAATATCCCTCTAATTACATTAAGTGTTGATTATTCCTTGCATTGAAAAAGAAATATATTGTGGATTATGGGCTACTTTTCCTATTAAACTATGTTGAATTTAACAAGGGAAATGGAAATTCAAATGCTTTTAAGAATTTTCCATATGCAAGTGTAGGTTCATCTAAGAGACGCAAGGGAAGTAGAGATTACTTACTTTCTCTAATAACATTTTCTCCTAGTCCAAAAACATGAAGAAATAAGTTCTTTGGTTAATAGTAAGAACCATGGATGATGGGCCACTTAGTTCTTTACTAATTAAGCTATGTGATTTGCAAAAAAATTTAGGAAAATAGTTTCAAAACATATGTGGAATTTGGTTGCTTAATTTTCTCCCTAATTAAGCTATGTGTTTATTGCAATTAAAAAATGAAATCTGCTTTAATTTATCCACCAATTGAGATTAGAAAACAAAGTAGACGTACTAAACAAAAATACAGAATGCATAGGTAAATGAAATTCCCTAGAGGATGCCAATCACATGAGAAAAGAGAAAATTTAATTTAGCTACACACAGAAAAGAAAAAGAAAAAGGAAATTCACTCTTGTGGGCTCATAACAGATCACTGAGGTCTATAAAAATTCCAAAGTGGTATTGAGCACCTTGTAGGATGGTTGTGCAAAGAGAAGGTCCTACAAAAACAATCTTTAGATTAATGAAAAGATGACAGTATGGTCGTCATTCCTGTGGTAGTGTTTTTGTGGCAATGGTGTACCAAAAGACACCTCCTTAATAGTTGGTTCCCTACAAAAGATCACAGGAAGAATTGGTGTTGTTAGTGGACAAACTTAAATAAACAAAACATTTTGAATAATGTAAAAAATTCATACATAAACATAAACTAAATAAAGAGGTAAGTACATAAACAATGCTCAATGGATAAAAGAATTCAACAAAATAGTGGAAAAATACCCCTTTATTGACTGCTGGTAGTAGAGGTTGAATACAATAGATGAATCTTAAACACTTGAAGGTAATTCTTCGGGATATGGTGCTAAAAAATACTTAGAAAGGGCATTTCTTTCCCTCAATCCCTTTGCAAGTTTCTCCTCTGTATAAAAGAAGTATGAATAATCTCCAATGGTGGATTCTTCTTTGCTCACTAGGATGATGAATTTATTAGAAGCAATATGGCTAGCATGCTAGTGCTCTTCCCTTCTTTGGCTTCAACAATGGAATGGTGGTTTTCTCTGACAACAATTTGGCCATCATAACAATGTCTCATATTTTGACTCTCCCATGGCCTGTTTATGTAGAATTTTTGAATCCATCCCCCCCTCTTGGTTCATGCATGATAATGACATGTGTAGGACAAGATGATTCCATTGAGGGTTTCATATCTTCAAGGCCACTGGAACTCGATTGTACCAGACTGAGCTCATGGCAGGTAATCAGCCCCAAGTGTGTGAAGTGGTCCCAAACCAATGAGTCATCCATTTCTGTGACCGCGTGACTTTCGAAGGATATTTCGTGCGTGTGCATTTATGGAAGAAATAATTACACGAAATCATTTTTTTTAATCTTTATAAACTTTGTACCTTAGGAGAAATTTATTTTTTTAAACTTCATTATGTATTCAACTCAAAAATCTTCACCCATGCATTCTGCTAGATACCTTTTAGTGTCTTTTGGATTGTGCCAACATGTGTATGATTTTCTGGTATTAACGTAGGCTAATGAAAAAATATGATCTTAAATACAAAGTCCTATAGGATCTATTAGAATATCTTGAAAGTCCCAGCACAATCATAGGGAAGAAGTTTTGCACAGTGTACTATGTGATTATGCAAAAACACAGTTGCAGGAAAGGAGACATGTGCCCAATGATTCTGGAAGAATTGCTTTGTACATCATTATGTGCTAGTGACTGTGGAGGAAATATATTTTTTTAAATAAATGTGCGATAAAGAAGATGAAATAAAGGTCAAATTAAAATATCTATAACTCAAAATGACTTGCAATTCCGTAGAGAAATTGAGGAAGACACCACAAACTAAATCCAAAGTGAAAGGGAAGAGATATTAATGCAAACAACACAGACTGCCTAGCGGAGTTGCTAGTTTTATTATGGTTATTTATGAGCAACCACTAGGAGTTATTTCTCTATAGTCTTTGCCCTGGAAGCACTACCAAGCAAAGGAGTATATGTAACGTAACAAGTGTACAAACCAATAGATAGCCAAACCATACAAGAAAATCAATCATTCACACATAAATTTCCCTATCTAGGGTTCGATTAGAATACCTGAGATCTGCGTAGGTTGATGGTGAGTGTTGGGTCTGACACAGAGAATTCCTACTCCAACTAAGGTATGTTTTCCTCTATAATAGATCTAAATCATGCAGACAATCACCACCAAAGGAAGCACACAAATGACCTTCCACAGAGGGCGATCAACTCAAACAAATTAACATGAACAATTGATGATAAACACAGACTTAATGGAAAGAAATCTTCACTTCTATTAGTCATGAAATGAAATAGATACAAATTGTATTATATCATCATATGGATCCTGTTATAGTTTTTTTTCACTATGTTCAAAGTTAAAAAAAAAAAAAAGGAAAAAAAACATATATGCCAGAAACAAAAACAAAAAATTGCTATAAAGAAAAATAAAAGAGAAAAAGTTTTGAAATTATTTTGGGTGGTGGTTTATTTTAAAATAAAAAGGGATTAATGACAAATCAATAATGGTGCAGGACAAAAATGAATTTTATATTGATTAGCGGGACCAAGCGGAGAAAAAGGGAAGATTAAAAGTCATATAGTTTTGGAGGGTGATGTCTTTTCGGCATCGATACTCCTCTATAGGAGAAACCTGACACCACAAAGAGCATGACGGTTATGATGAAGGGTTCTCCCATAATAGATTTGGAAGATAAACTGCTAAGGATTGATCAACGATCGATATTGCATACAACATCACTCGGTGATATAATCACTTACCACCATGGGTTGCATCATGGGCAGTTAGCAGTATTCATCAGATTCTACGGTAAGTGAGAGAGATTCTATAGCAAGTAAGAAAGATTTCAATATGATTCCATTTTCCATATCACTTCTCCACCTCACTCGATAACTCATCAATCCACGTTACCCCTCCACGACATCATGTTGTACATTTGTCACTTCTCATTCAATTGTGTTTCCCCCTATTTATTTATAAAACCCCATTTTTTCACTGAAATGATTTTATATGCTCATTTTCTAGAGTGTACCAAAGCCCACCTGCACCTACGAGCTCGCCAGTTTAAAATCTTGTGTAACCTAAGAGTATGAAGGCATTTATCCACCACACAGTCTCACTCAATTTTTGAAAAATGTCAAAGAAAGATTCTATGGTGGGCATTGACATTGTGTGTGCTTTAAACCTTATGGAATTGTGTCAAAATGTTCTAGATGGTAAATGGAAATCACCGTTGTACTCTAGAGTCGTGAAATATGGGTTATTGTATATAATTATTCCCTAAACACAATTCATAGTATCAAACTAGATTATTATCAACCATGGATTTGGAGGGAAATAAACTAAAATTCTCTTTGTGCCATCCTTCTGCTTTAACAATGTCTTCTCCAGGTGGATTTAAAATGTGAACTTAACTGTAGATGCAAAATATATTCCATTTCCTGATGAAATAAATTTTCACAAGAAAACTAGATAACTTATTTATAGTGACTTGATAAAAACTTCATTGGTAGCAAGCAAAGAAGAGGCTTTATTGGGAAAGGTGATAAATCAGTTGAAGTTAGAAAAATCCTGCTCACGAGCTTTATATACTAAGAACGAAGAGCTAAAGAAATTGATTATAAAGCTCGTAGTAAATCCTGAAGACAAGTAAGTTGTTCAAAATATTTTACAGGGATAAAAGTTAAAGGTTCAAGCATTACGCAAACAAATGAAGTTTCCTACAGTTGAACATGTCATGGCCCTAGAGGTGGCTCAAGTAGATAAAGAAAAGGAACTTATAACCCAGGAGTTGTTGGAAATAAATAAGGAGGTGACTACTTTGAAAGAACTGAATGAAAGCCTTCAACAAAAGATAAATATAGATGTATGCACAATTGTGGTGCCACCAGAGTCTAAAGACCCTAATCATAAGCTTTCCAGAGTCATGAATGAACTAAATATTTCTTAAGATGAAATGAGGAAGATGAAAAAAAACTCGATGATACAAAAGAGGATTTAAATATCAAAGAGAGACAAATGAATATGGCTAATGAAAATGCATCATAGCATCAGAAAAAATATGAAACAACCTGTGAAGAAATCAAAGAGTTAAAAGAGGATTTAAAAGGTAATATGTCCCTCATATAGGCAAGAAAGATTATTTGGAATGAAATTATCGAGTGGGTGAAGACAA
This sequence comes from Pinus taeda, assembly GCA_000404065.3. Taxonomy (NCBI): domain Eukaryota; kingdom Viridiplantae; phylum Streptophyta; class Pinopsida; order Pinales; family Pinaceae; genus Pinus; species Pinus taeda. Next base: position 26,931 of record APFE031349540.1, read on the forward strand.
TATGGGATTACATTTTGATCATGGTAGAGGAGAAAAGAATTATAAGAGACTTAGACATGACTATTACTTCTAACAAAGACAAATCCCAGTGAAGTTCCCAGCTAGCTAAAAGAATAATTGATTTCCTTAAGTCTAAGTCTACTAAACAGTTGAGAGCTATGGAGATTAACTATAGAACAACCCTTGTTCTAGAGATATAAAAAGATGGTACAGAAGAACATCTACAAGAAAAATACAGAGATAAAATTTGGGGAAATCGAGGAATCTATTTTGTCATTTAATGTAGAGTTTGATATAAGAATCAAGGTAGGATTTCCCTCATGTCTGGATTTGCAGGGTAATCTTCTCCCATGGGGGACATATGAGATATTTTTAGTTGAGGCAAAGAGAAAAACAAATTCCTCTCATGAAAAAAAACAATTGTGAAAGACTCCACCATTGTTAATTATCTACAAAGGGATTTCTAGTTATTATGGTTGGTCAAAACCCTATTCACTGAGAAGCCACTGTATTGTTGAATAACAATCTTCAGGAAAGCTCATGTCAGGTTTGTCAAATGTCCAAGCTCTGATTTGCTAGTATGGAAGAAGTGTCGAGCTCTTATGTCACTAAATGCAACAGATGGACGTGGAGCATCTACAAGCAAGCCTGCATAGGGGTCCCAAGTAATCTGATGAAAACCAACCACATGTTCTATTTTAAAAGATATATTTTAAGAGATGTTGTATTTTGTAATTTTTCAAAAGCACTTTAAGTTTTTGAGTTTGATTCCTCATAAGGATTGAGTAGGGTTTAAGGTAGTTTTGAAAAATAGTTAAAGGAGTTCATGAAAGTTAATAGTTTTTATAACTATCATCTTTGTAATGTTCCTACAAAAGACGTTGACGAACCATTTTTTGGGGTTTCAAATTTTGACTTCAGAGAGAAAAGTCCTCTACAATGTGTTCACTTTTCTTGGATATTTAATAAAGCTTCCTGGATGATTCCAATTTGTCTTCTAAATGTTCCTTGCTATTGTAAGTCCTTAAATGTTTCTTCTTGTTTTGGAAAAGTGTAATGAAGCTACCTATTATTTCCTATAATACATATTTACTTTATTTACAGTGCCTATAAATTTTAATCAAATAACCTTAAAAACATGCTCCATTTCTCCATCCATTCATTTTCTAAGACTTTCATGTGTTTTGGTAAGGTTTATAATAAACAATTTTTCGTCGTGTTCCAAACCTTCCGCTATTTCATTCTATCACCCTACTATAACTTTAAAATCAGTTTCATAGTCAGTGAGGCCATCTTGAAGGCTATCTTTATCCAAAGAATTTTCCTCTGCCTTACCTATATAACTTATCTCTGAATAATCATAATGGGACAACAAATAATATTTATTATCTTTTGTACAAATGCCTTAGGTACTGACGTCTTCTCAACTAGAGCGTGTCTCTAGGGTTACAAAAGATCCTCTCCTCCTAATTCTGACAAAGTCTTCGCTTTTCCAAGCAATATGACATTGGGGGAGAATAACTCACAATTTCTCATAGAATCAGAATGGTAAAATGATTCTCTAACTCTCCAAAACTCTAAAACTAACCTTACCTTCAAGGATGGACTAGTATATAAAAACTCAGAGGGCTTCCAAGGAGGATGAATATAGATTCTTAATGTGAAGAGAAGTTAGGAAGCTTCTCTAAGAATGCACCCAAGCCCACTCAAAGAGATAAGATAACATGTGGCTTCAAATTGATCTCCTAGGGAAATTAAGCCTCTAGAACATGAGCTAGGATCACATGGATTGAATTTAGAAATCTTGACTTGAGTCACTATGAATAAGGGTGCTGCATGTGACTATAAGGCTACAATCACTTTGTGAAGCATTAGGTCCCAGCTAATGTGGATAAGGCTAGGTCAAAAGAAGGGTCAAAGATCAAGCAAGTGGTCAATAATAAAATGACTCATGAATAATGACTCTAGGATGAAAAATAGGCTACTAATAGACTCTATGTGTTAGTGTTCCACCATTAAGTCACCCTCTCCTTCACAAGGTGGAAATATCCTTCGCTAATTGGCAAGGGGATGCAGTTGAAGTAAATAATGTGGAGATCATCTCTTAAAAGGCCACAATCTCCTTTGGCAAGTGGGATCCCCCTTCACTAGGATAACAATGTTCTTCACCGCTAATCCATGCTGCCCTTAAGTCAAACCCTGGTGGGAAAGCTCTGATGCTATAAAAAAATCACTGAAATAGGAGATCATGTTCACCAAGAGAGATATCATGATCATATTTACTCTATTATATAGGCATATAGAAATACACATTCATTTACTTATCCATAACAACAATTTCTTATTAAATAATTATTAGGGAGTGTAATTTTTCTATTTTTTTTTTTTTTTGATCGAGTGTTGTGAACTAAACCTAGGTATCAACAAAGTCATTTTCATTTTCAAAAATTTTTCATATATTTTTTCGCAACAAAGGCTACCACTCATTTTGATACACATACTATCATAATTATTGTCATCAAAGTGTGTACTTACTACCCTATGCTGCTACTGCTATTGTTAATCATCTGAGAGACAACAAAACAAACACTAAAAACACATAAAACCTTTTTTGCTACCAATTTTATGAATTTGAGAAAGAAATCTAGACTTTTAAGAAAAACCCGAAAAGAACTACAACTATTGAAGCTTCATTTTCTCTAATCACGTGAAGCATAAGACAATTACATTAAATAAATCACACCAATTTTATTTCCGAAGAGGAGATTTAGAGAATAGATCCATAAATATAGAGAGTTTTATGGTTAATGTGCAACAAATGTAGCTAATAATTTTGAAAAGTATTTATTAATCTACATTCCCAAAAACAAGGGAAATATAAAATATTAGATGCAGAGCTTATAATTTCAACAAAATTGTGTCATGGTAAAAGTGACTGATACGATTAAAAAATTAATGGGCACACATAGGCATAGTCATCTTCCCCTTCCATCAGTGCTCTATGACTGATCAACATCCTCTTATGCCAAATTATCACACATTCCCCCTCATCCCACGTTGATGGGTTTGTGCTTTGCATAAATTTAGTTGATTATTCTCTTTCCCTTATTATTTGAATCATTTAATTTAATTCCAACAAAGCAATATGCAGTGATAGAGATCTATGTAACTGATATGAATGAAATGGTTGTTTCACTACTTTTATAATGCTATTACTGACACAATCCGAGCCCATCAAATATTATTCTCTAGTAGCAGCTATAGGAGAAAGGTATTAACACTAATAGAATATTCAATAAGATCATTTTGGGAAGGATTTTTCAATTGCTATGTTATCTATTAAATCTTGAATGTAAATGTTTGAGAAAGTAATTAATAAAGATAATATTAAACACATAATAATCTCCAAATTTATATTGGAAAAATTAGCGAAACCAATTTTTATTATTAGTGTTTATCAAAAGACATTTCATAATATACTCATCCATCATTCAATAAGTCATATTACATTGTAAATCTTAAAACTAAAATGTTTAGAAAATAATTGATATTAAATAATAAATAATATTAAACGCATAATAATCACCATGATTTAGATTAGGAAAATTAGTAAAGCCAATTCCTATTTATTACGATTTATCAAAAGAGATTTCATAATGTACTCATCAATTTATTTCATATGCCATATTACATTCTAAAACCATGATATTGTTACCGAGGATTAATTATTAGAAAAGAAATGAATAATTAATTAAAATAAACCTAACTTCTTTAATTGATTATTTAAAAGAATTGAATAAATAATCTAAATAAACGTGACACCCACTCAAATATTGAGTCTATAATACAAGTAAATGTAAATAGAAACTACTCACTTAATTAGGAAACACTTAGTTACACTAAATTATAAATGTTAAAGAACCAGTTAAGGAACTAAAATATGTCTTAAACAAAAGGAAAATGAGCATTAACATCAATAACATGGTTGCATTATTACTATCATGTATATTGCAAATGCATATGCCACATCTTGTTCACAAAAGATCAAAATGGTGGCACCCATGGTTGTGGTATCGTTGCTCCTATGTATATTGCAAATGCATATGACATATCTGATTTGCAAAGGATCAAAATTTTGACAGCCACACTATCTATAGTTTAATGCTTGGAATGTCGTGTGTTTATATAGGTACGCCAAGTTCAAAGTTCAAAGTTCAAATTGGTCTTTTCTTAAGGATATTTGTGTATGTAAGAAGTGTATTGCAATTTGATAGAGCTTGTTTCTTTAATTAAAAACTTTAGTTCTTTTCACAAACTAAATTGATTCAAGACCATATTAATAAAATTTATCGTTATCCATTGATATATTTAGAAGATCATTTTCAATGCAACACAATGTTTATATAAATGACTAGTGATGACTTTTACTTTATGTATCTACTAGCTATATTTATGCACTTGATGAACGATGTATTGAGTGTCTTTCTAAATCGTCGATTATAATAATGTAATTCGATGGTATATTGGTTTACAACTTTATTTGTTAGGGATATGGGTCACATCTTGTGCTAAGTTTTATAAGCTCTATAAAGGAATGAGATACTAGCTCACCTAAATAAATGTGAGTTTTTCTAGTAGTTATTGGTATGGATGGAGTGTGTATTTCATGGAGGTAACACAAACAGATGTGAGGGAAATACGAGTCACCTTCCAGTGACTAGTTCCTACTAAGTTGATTTAATTTAGTAGTTTCATCACTTCACTAATTATAAGAGTTTAGAATGGGAAGAATATAGAAAAAGTTTCAATTAACTCAAATGGAAGATTAGTGAAGCACTATCTCTTACATCACCCGCTGGAAGATTAGTGAAGCACTATCTCTTACATCACCCGCTTTGTAGAATTATTTCATGGAAACAAGTGGATATAGGGATATAGGAGTATTAAGAGCATGGTTACTGGTAAGCCAACAACCCATGATGGAGATCATCATTGATGATAACAAGGTAGCACAACGGCTATGAAAACATTTATAACCATCTACCAAATCCTAGAAAACCCACACACCTAGGAAGTGAATGATAATTAAAGGTAACTATGAAGAAGGAAGAAGACAAAGATAGTTAAATATTTTAGGAGAGGAAGACATAAAAAGGTTAAGATACTAGTTCAAAATACCAAGTGGAAAAGAGGAATAATGAGATCACAAGTAGTATGATGAATAATTCCTACTTGTGATCATAAGAAATTAATAAATTGGATGATGCTTTATAATGAGGTAGATTAATTATATAAGTTTTCTTATAATAAATGGAGATGAGGAAAGGTGAGGGAAGTTAGAGATGAAGATTTGATTATGAGATTTATAGAAGAATTTAAAAAGATCCATTTCAATTTATGGGAACAATAAACTATATATTAAAAAATGTGCAGTGGCCAAAACCGAAAATTACATATCAAAATACCTTAGAAAATATTAAAATATCACATAGAATGGTAACTATGTTTCTAGTTCATATTAAAGTATTACATAATGATAAGTTCTATGTGTAAAAAAATTGTAAAATAGTTATTCTCGAACCCTATGGAATTTTATATGCTCAAATTCTTTTCGTAGTTAATAGAATCCTAACTCAAAATTGGTAACTATTCTTGAATTCTTTTCATATTGAATCGAATCCTAACTCAAAATTGGTAACTATGGTTTAGAGTTTATTGGCTACATCATTTTGGTATAAACATGATATTGTGTTTATAGTCTAAAATTTTCAGTTGTACATAGGATTGGGGTGGAATGAAATTTATTGAGCATGCGTGTATACTAGGGAGGGGGTTATCATCAACATTTCATAGTTAATCCTTAGGAGTCAAACTATTGGAGTCAATTTGTAAGAACAACAATTATTGAGCTAGTGGTCATCATGACAGAGTCAAGGTAAAAGAGAGGCCTAGTGCACTCAATTATTGAGGTCATAGTCTGTAAAGTTTAGTTGCAGAGACTAAGTGAATGCCCATTCTGGTGGTCATGATTTGAAAAAAATAAACTTGTAAGTACATGAAATGCAGATAATGTTCAAGTGACTAACTAACTGCATAGGTTTTCCAATGTTTATAAGATATTTGGGACAAGCACTGTGAGAAAGCATCAGAATGAATTTCCTCCCTATCAGACAGAAGATAAAGTGAATTCATTTGCCTAGTAGGTGAGAATGAACGATCCAATCTACTCGAGCTTGTGAGAAACAGATATTGTTATGAATGCTTCATTTGTCATGAAATACACCATTGGGTGTTGTTTCCACATTGAAACTTTCGAGGTGGCAGAGCGTAACCAGGTTTTAGGACAATTATTAATGTCAAGACATAGAGATGTTCATAGGTTTGGTCTTTGATAAGGTGGTGAGTCATACTGAAGTCCGACCTAAAAATGGAAATATCCCGATCATTTAGTTTCACTTTTTATCAAAACATAGTTGTGTTGAGTTGTTTGTTAAAAGCACTGGCTATTAGGAACATGGAGAGGGACGATATCGCCAAGGTGAACAACTACAGTAGCTCCTTTCTACCATGTTTTTATAATAGGTCAAAGACAATTAATAATGATGGTTATAGTTTTAAATAGGTCAAGTTACATTAAAATACAATAGGCAAAACCATGTTAACAATGTTCATTATACTTTTAAATAGGTTAGGTTAAAAGTTGAGCTCAAATTGACAATGATAAATTGATTTTATTACTTTACACTAATTATTTCAGCAATCTCATTTGAATTTGATCGATTCAAAAAAATTAGCTTGATCCAACAATCTGATTTAAATTTGATTAGATTTGGAGAAATTAACTTAATCTTAATATATAGGTTAAAGTTTATATAAAACAATATAGAAGTAACACTTTTATAGAACAATGACTGTAATACATGATTCATCAATTATTTCACATTCTCCCAAACCAACATATAATTAAACTTCAAGAGTCTACTCAATAATTTAATCATACACAGACTACTCAATAATTTAATCATACATGACTTCATATTCCACTTAATATAATAAAAATAACTAAATTATACTAGAAAACTCAATATAATAAAAATGACTAAATTATAATACATAACTTCATGCTCCACTCAATGTAATAAGAATGACTAAATTATAACTATTACCGCAAAGTAAAGGTGTCGCTCATATGTTCAAGTGTTTCACTGGACAACTTGGTACAACTATATATGAATGAAGAATACTTCTTGAAACAACTTTTGAGAATACTTACTTTACAACTAAAACCAAACACACTAAATATTCATGCATTTAATACTCCATAACATGTTAATAGGCCCGGACACCATTGACTTCGTCTATATTCTTTAGTACATGCAACAAATTGACCGGCCTCCTACTATATGTCCATGTCCAAGCTTTTGAATGCCTTTGTATTGGGACTCAACTCCGTAATCATGCACTGTACTTCTGTCATCTCCCCTTGACTTTCTGCTCTATTTCGTAGGCCAGGTAAACTATCTACGGTCGTTCACTTCAAAACACTGTAGATAACTTGATCTCCTCCGGTAGCTCCTAATACAAATCTATACATCCTGCCCTACATCAACACCGCACACCCATAGGGTGAAAACTTTCTCATACCAGATCCACAACGCCACGTTTCTATTGCAACACCTTCGACGCAGAAAGAAACAATAGTGACCCGCACGTGCTCTAGTGGAAACCCTACGAACAACGAAATGGTGATGTGTTGTTTTCCGAAATTGCCAATCTCGCACTCTTTGTCAGCACCAGTTCTGCGCACTAGCGACCAAACCATGCCAGATTGTGTTCACTTGAAAAATCATATCGACAACGTGGGCCTTGAGCAGTGTTAGATCCTAATGTCCTTTTCATGGCCCCAACCTTGGCCATATCGTTATGAATGATTGATAAACAGTTAAATTCATGAAAGACACTCTCAATCTGATGGGTCTTCACTCCGGCCACTACAACAGTCCGTCTGACCTTTCTCGCCTCGGCCTCAGTCAGCCTTGCCTCCACATCCTCTGCGCACTAACATGTGAATGGACTGCCATAGGGTTGGCACTTTCTTCTTCCTACATGGGACTGTTCCCGTCGATTTCTCCGATTGGCGCCGCGCTACTTCCAACACCTCTATAAATTGCTTTCATGAGAGATCACCTGTGACCTTGGAATCTCAGCTGATTCATCCCTCTTACCAACTCATGCTATGGATATCTGCTATTTTTCCCCACCAAAAATGTATGCCCGCCTTGATGGAACTTGTCGCTACCTTTATGTCACTGTTGTGGCCGTAAAAGCTCTCAGTTTCTGAGACCTTAAGTGGTTCAGATTCACAGACTGCTATACGGATTCGATTCTGATACCAAGGCCATGACCATGCTCATTATCGTTAGGGCTTCGATCATGTAGTTCAGGGCTTTGCCGAGTCCTATTAGAGAGAGCCCTGTAATCAAGCACATGGATAATACAATTTTTTTGGGGCCTAACTCTCATACCAGTTGTTAAAGAAAAGGAGAGATAAACCGAATAGACACACTTAAACACTAATTATAACAGGAGACAAAATTTAAGTGGTTCATGTAATATGGTTACTTCTATATAAAAATGGCTATGCAATATAGATTAAGTTTAAGGAAAAATGGCTGAGTCTTTTATCCTTATTCTTTATCATTTTTCCAGTCTCTTTTTATCTACTCTTTTTATCTACAATATTTTACAAGAGACAAAATTTAAGTGGTTAATGTAATATGGGTTATTTTTATATAAAAATGGCTATGCAATATAGATTAAGTTTAAGAAAAAATGGCAAAATTTAAGTGGTTCATGTAATATGGGTTACTTTTACTTTTATATAAAAATGGCTATGCAATATATATAAAAATGGCTATGCAATATAGATTAAGTTTAAGAAAAAATGGCTGAGCCTTTTATTCTTATTCTTTATCATTTTCATAGTCTCTTTTTTTCTACAATATTTTTTTCTTGCGAGGGTTAGTTTATCATGCTTTCCCCACTCTTTATCATTTTCACACTTTCCTTTTTTCTACCATATTTTTACAATGGTCCAAAACAATTATCAATTGAGATATGGTCCAAAAAGAATTATCAATGAAATCATCATGTTTTTAAATGACTTTTAAATTAGTCAGAACTCATTTGAACTAGAAAAAAAACAGATCAAAATATAGATCAACTAAAAAATATACAAAATATAAAGAAAAACATATATATTCATGTATATCCATATGAATCCAAATTATTCATATATAAACATGCAAAAGTTATCTTTTATATAGCAAGAGTAAAGATAACCAAAATCCATAACAAGTAAGAGTGTAGATAAGCAAAACCTATAGTTTGACAAAAAAATCATGCTATAATAAATACTTACATGTCATCAAAATCATTGCTTAGACATTAGAATCCTCATCATCAATATCATCGCTCTCCAATCTTTAAAATAAGATAGAAAAAAATTAGCATGTCAAATCTAGATTTTGTTCTAGTGATGGGTTATTAAGATCATAATAAAGGAGTTCAATAATCAACCCCATTAACATCAAGTTACATAAATGATTTGGTGCTCCTCCTTACCCTCATACATTACAAAATCCATTGAAAACATCACAATCCTCCTAATTGTGAAATCTTAACATTATAATTAATTACATTGTGAAATTTTAACATTGGATTTTGATTGGGTTCAACATTATAATTAATTACATAACATTAGCACGACATAAATTGATGCATCAGTCATAAATTATTATTATTATATTATTCCTATTTAAACTAATTTAATAGTAAACTCCTTTTTCAATAAGCAGACCATTTTTAAAGTGAAATAAACTAAATTACATGAGAATATCCGGCTAAGAACTATTGTTCAAATAAACTATATTACATTATATACCCTTTAAAAAAAACTAATAGTTACTAAAAACTCAACATCTTGAACCAACAATGATATATTAAACATTACACCCAAAATATTAACAATTTGTTTTCATGTCAAAAAGAGGTTAAAACTTTTTTAATTATAGAGGGTCGTGCCTGGGAGATTGAAATGTTATAATGGCTTGGTTGTGGGCCAAGACATTGCAAGAGATATTGTATATGTGGGTTTGTTGAAGCATATATTCTCGGAGATAATTTGAAGTTGGTTGGACCAAACCAAATGAGAATGTAGAGCGGAGACGGAAATTTACCAAAAAAAAATAAATATATGAAATAGCTTAGAGAAACTAATCAGAGTAATGGCATAATCCAGAAATGGAGATTGATCTCCCACATAAGGAGTTTACATAGGACTTCTATAGCAATCACAACATCTTGTGTTGCCTCTTATAACGGAGGCTGGATTGGTTAAAACGTTGACAAGGAAATGGAGCATTACTGAGAACAAATTGCAACTTCCCGCCATACGAGTTATAGATCTTGTCGATTCTAGAATGTTCTTAAAAAAAAAAAATCGTGGAAGGAGCACTTGCCATACGAGTTATAGATCTTGTAGATTCTACAATATTTAAAAAAAAAATCTTCGAGGAAGGAGCACTTGAAAGTAATGGAGAAAAGATGGGTTAGGTGGTTGTGATTGTGATTTTAGTTTTAATTACTCATGGATTTGTTTTTTGGGTGATTTTTTAGATTTTTAAGTGCTAGAATTTAATGGAAAATTTGGAGGTGAAATATTGATTTATGTTATTTAAACTAGTTATTGTATATAGGAGAAAAAAATTTTAAAGCACTTTAATTGTGCAAAAATTACCTATTGTGATTTCAATAAATTTCTGCAATTACATATTGGAGAAATTAAAGCAGAAAACCCACGAAAAACTTCCCAAAAATCTAGCACACTCAATTACTACTAATTAGATAGTATTTCTTAGCATGTTGTTTTATCTTTCTAATTAAATCTTGTTTTGATTTCCTGGACGCAGTTTGGCAGCCTCAAGGACTTCTTACCTGAAATCTCTGTGTTTCCTTCATTTAACATTTAACATTCCTTTATACAAGTTGGTATCAGAGCGTGGGTAGGAGCTGAGTCTGCCTGTGTGTCATTGAGTTAATTATGTAATATATCATTGGTGTGCACCTGGGGCTGAGCAGGAGGTGTGATAGATCGTTGGTGCGTTGAGATCTGTCGCCAGAGGCGGCCGGATTTGTGCCCGCTGTTTGAAGGTCACTGTAAGGGAGACTAAGTGATTGGAGACTGAGTGCAAATCGGAGGTGTGAGCATACATTTTTCAAGAGCGGTTCATCTGCGTTGAGCCAACCATAAAGTGCTGGAAGTCGTGCCTGTCAGAGCCGATCTGTGTTGAGAAGAGGTGCTGTGAACCAATTTTGATTTTTTATTTGGAATTCAAGAGACGCCCAGAGTAGTTACATCGACAAAAGTTGTTGTGCACAAGAGCGGAGAGTGGTCGTCACACCATAGTAAGAGAGCGTTGGTCGTATAAAATGCTACTATTAATTGCTTGGTGAAACATTCACTGAAGGCGGTGTGATTGTGAATGAAGTTGAAAAGAATTTCGTGCATGACTTGCACAGCTGAAGTGTTAGGGTGGAGAGCCGAGGTGTTAGCATGTTGAGGGTCGAATGGTACGGTGTTTTTTTTTTCGTTTTCTTTTTGCAGCACCGACACAGAATCCACTAAGAGAAAAGTTCCCTTACGTGGGAGCACTTACAAAATTGCAAAATCTTGCATTGCAGTGCAGAAGTTCAGAGTTACAGGGCGCGCTTAGCAAGGAAATTATTAATTTTTTAAATGGTTTCATAATTTGTGAAGTGTATAACTTCGTTGTGCCTGGTCAAAGTGAACTGTAAAATTGAGTTAACTTGAAGATTGCAATGCTAAGAGCCCTCACGTGAAAAAAATTTGGAAATTATTTTTTGGTATGGCTTCTCTGTTGGAACTACTTGTTTTTTTTGGGGGGTTTTATTATTGTGTGAGTTTTATAGCTCCTCTTGTCAACCTTCAATTGAAGAGTTGAGAAATTAGAAGCTCCCATCATAGAGATATTAAATTTTGTATTTGTTGGTGAGTTAGTGTTGTGATTGGTGTAAGTATATTTTTAAGTTAAAATGGTGAATTTCTTGGCAGAAACATATCTTAACCAGACTAATAAATTGGACTGCACTAACTATGCTAACTAGAAATTCAAGCTGCAGACTTTGATGGAAGGTTATGGTGTATGGATTATCACAAAGGGAGAAGAAGCAAAACCAAGTGTTGTTGGAGGAGAGACAATTGCATCAATCCAAGAATTGGAAAAGCATGAGAACAAAGCAAAGGTATTACTAAGGATATTTGTTAAGGATAATATAATCCCTCACATTAGTGATTGAAGTACCTCTAATGAAACCTAGAATACACTTAAGCAGTTGTATGAGACTAATAATACAAATCTGGTCATCTTCCTAAAAAACAAGCTCTTTTATATTAAAATGGAAGAAAATGAATGTGTTGCTGCTTTTATTTCAAGAATCAAAGACTTGAAACATAAGTTGGGAAACATAGGAGAATCAATAACTAGTACTGATCGTGTGACAATTACTTTAAATGTAATGTTAGAGGACTATCAAATCTTTATTACAGGTCTCAAAGAAAGAGAGAAAGCTCCCACTTTTGAAGAATGGGCAGGTATACTAATGCAGGAAGAAGAGAGCCATGCGAGAATTAGAAGCCTTAGAATCTAGATTTAGCACTTTTGGCCAATAAGAAGATCTTTAAAGGGAAACAAGGAGGCAGAAGTAAATTTGGAAATCCATCTCAGGGTAGACCATTTCCAAAGCCAAATCAAGGTATTTCATCTGTCATAAATGATTCTGGAATAATTTTTTTTGTTGTTATTAGTGGGTATCTTTCGACGGAATGCTATATGAAGAAAAGTGATGAAGTTGGGCATAAGCATAGAAGACATCTAGGACATTTTGCACGAGAAACCCTTAATTATGATCTCAAAAACCTTAAGTTGTATCTATCTAATGCTATGCTGTCTTCTAAGACAAATGATGTTAATGCTTGGCTTGTGGACTCTAGAGTGTGGATTCACATGAAGTTTAATAGGAGTTGGTATGAGAACTTCAAGGAAACAAGGAATGGTGCCAACATTTATCTTGGAGATGACATTGCGCATCTGATCAAGGGATATGGAGACAATTCTGTAACATTGATAAATGGCAGTGTCAGGCACATCCATAATGTTATGTATGTGCTCCAGATTAAGAAAAATCTGATCTCTGTGTCTAGAATCACATATCAGAATCTAAAGGTTGAATTCTTCAAAACACATTGCATAGTGAATAACTTGTTAGATCAATGTAAACCTATTTCTTGGGGAGTGAAAGTTGGAGGCCTATACAAGCTTGATGTCACCAGAAAAATTCATCACACACTCATTTCTATAACTATGTCAATAGAAAGTCGTTGGCACCAGAGTTATGGTCATATAAATTATCATGATTTTTGGTTGTCGCAGAAAGAAAGTATGGTTGAAGGACTCCCTATGTTAAAGAATGAGTATGCTTCTTGTGAAGGTTGTGCATTAGGAAAAATTCATAAAGATGAATTTCCCTCTAATTATTATAGGAGAAGAAGAGATGTATTAGAATTAGTGTATACTAATGTTTGTGGACCAATGCAGATGAGATCCTTATTATTTTTTAATGTTTATTGATGAGTGCACAAGGTGTTGAAAAATGTGCAACAAGAAATGTTAAATTTAGAATGTGTTAAAAATAGACCTGCTAAAAATAGCATGTCTAAAAATAGCAGTTTGGCCAGTGAGGTCATTGGCCACATTGGGTGAGAGGTGAAACTGCTAAAAATAGAAAGTTCTAAAAATAGCATTTCTGGGTCCCTTCCTATTTATAGCAGTCCCTAGTCTATCTATAGCAAGTAAAATTAATTTTGGTGTTAACAGCAGTTTGAAATATTAATTAATTAATTCAGTTGAGTTAATTAATTAAGGAAATTCGAATTTGAAATCTTTGTGAGCATGCACATGAGTTGTCCCACTGATTGAGGAATTTATCCTCAATTTCCTCCACTCATTGAGGAAATAAGTATGTGTTCTATAATGAGAGAATTAGCTGACTTAGTTCTAACTAGTCAAGTCCAATTAGATTATTTTAACAAGTTGTTAAAATAATACAATATAGTTTGTTAATGCTTGCATGCATGTGACAAATATTATTTTAGATAACTGAGGATTCACTCATGGATAATTGTTGCATGTCAATTTTGTTAGAGACCCAGTTGAGATCAGATGTGGGACAGTGTACTATCAGATGCTTGACTATTTCTAGTAAGTAGTTTTTGCATGGTTGAGGAACTAGTGTTCTCAAGGAATACGTAGTTGGACCATTGGTTGTTTTTGGTATGTTGGAATTAATAGCATATGCTTTTGTTATTATTTCCTACGCAAACTACGTAAGGACCATAGCGAAAGCTTATATAAACAGGGCTTGGTTGGTTCATGAGACATATCTCCATATCTTCATAGTTCATTGAGAACTGAATAGCTTGAGAGCTAATTCTTCTTGTATTGTGAAGAGGATTTCCACTTGATTGATAATACATGGTTGGGGTTTTATGTTGGTGCTTTCCCCTGGATATATCTTGTGTTATGTGTGGTTAATTCTATTGATCAGTTATGCATGTTTCTACTTGATGTTGTTCATGATTTTGATTATGCTTCCGCTTAATGTTTTGTAGAAGTAGAACAGGTATTATGCTTCAGGACATTGCATATATCGATTTGTTCTATAGGTGAAATTTCTACACAAGGTACACTTGGGTTTAGTTTCTTAGTAGAAAGGGTGACATTCTTGATTATTTCAAAGAATTCAAAAATATGGCAGAGAAGAAAATAGGAAAGTAAATAAAGATCCTTCGTTCAGATCAAGGGGGAGAGTATAGATTGGGGAAGTCCACCCCATATTGCAAGGATCATGGAATAGTGTGACAATTTACAATACCCTACACTCCACAACAACATGATGTTATAGAAAGGAAAAACAAAACATTGGTGGAGTGAGCCTCTAGTATGATTAAAGGTAAATGTCTCTCAAATGATTTTTGGGTTGAGGCCATTAGTACTATTGTTTATTTAAAGAACAAAATTCCAACAAAGTATCTTGATCTCAGGACCCCATTCAAAGCCTTGTATGGACTTAAACCAACATTTCATCACTTGAGGCTATTTAAGTGTAAAGCATATGCACATATTCTGAAGGAGAACATAAATAAATGTGATGTTAAAGTTATCAAATGTATTTTTGTAGGATAGTGTTGATCCGGATCTTAGGGGGAGGCCCCCAAGGTCTGAAAAATTGAAATGCCAGAAGAAAAGAGGAGGACACACAATAGCAAAACCATGATATTGTAAGTGGCATCCACCCATGGTATTCATTACCCATGG
Organism: Pinus taeda; assembly: GCA_000404065.3. Classification (NCBI taxonomy): domain Eukaryota; kingdom Viridiplantae; phylum Streptophyta; class Pinopsida; order Pinales; family Pinaceae; genus Pinus; species Pinus taeda. Next base: position 42,386 of record APFE031349540.1, read on the forward strand.
TATTTTCCCATGGTATTGTAAGTGGCATCGACCCTTGGTATTCATCTTCCCATGGTATTTATCCACTAATGGAGTCTACCAATGGTACTGTAAATAACATCCACCCATGGTATTTACCCACCCATGGATTTTTCCTATGGTATTGTGACAAAAAAAGGCTATAAATAACAAGTCACATTTTGTAAAAAAATGAATTGTCCACCACAATGTATTCTTTATAGTTATTAATTGTTTTAATAAAAAAAAAGTTTCTTTCTGGTTTTTTTATTGTGTGTTCCCTTATTTTCTTTCAACATTTCAATTTTCGAGATCTTGGGGGCCTCCCCCAAGGATCCTCATCAACTATTAATAATCTAAAGCATATAAAATATTTGATCCATATACTCACAAAATATTTGATAGTAGTGATGTAATTTTCCATGAACGAGTAGATGAAGGTAGCAAGGACAACAACTATGAAATGTGGCACATACTTCATGAAGTTGAAGACAATAAAGAAGAAGCAAAAGATAGTGAGAGATAGAAATTTGAGGAAGAATCTAGTGATATGGATACGACCAAGAGTTAGAAATCACATAGAGGTGGAGAAGTACCTCAAGAGAATAACGATGAAGATAATGAAGTTCCAAGGATATATACTCGACAAATTTGCCTACTTGAAGGGTATAAGGACTATGCCCTGATGAGTAGTTTTTTCAATGTTATAGAACACATGAATTTTAATGAAGATAATGAACATGAAGAATGGACAAAAGAAATAAACGAAGAATATGATTCTATAATGAAAAAACAAAACTTTGGAATTGGTTGAATTGCTTAAAGTTATAGAGTCCATAGGATGTAAATGGTTACACAAAACAAAAATTAAAATAGATGGTACTATAGATAAATATAAGGCCATATTGGTGGAAAAAGAATATTCACAGAAAGAAGGGCATTGACTATGCAGAAACATTTGCAGTTGGAGCTCATTAAACACTATTAGATTGTTAGTTACATTAGCTACAAAATACCATTGGAACTTGCATCAGTTAGATGTAAAATCTACTTTTTTGAATGGTGAATTAAAAGAGGAAGTGTATTTGACACAACCTAAAGGATGTGTGAAAATAGGGCAGGAACATTTAGTTTGAAGATTAAAGAAAGCTTTGTATGGGTTGAATCAGACACCTAGGTCATGGTATGAGAAGATAGATTATTTCTTTCTTCAGTTGGGTTTAATAAGGATTCAAAGTGATCCAAATATATATACCAAAAGGGGCATGTTTTACTAATTTCATTGTATGATGATGATTTCATTTTTACAGGGAATTCTAATAAACCAATTAATGGAATTAAAGTGCATATATCACAAGTATTTGAGAGGAAAGATTTTGGTGCGTTATATTACTATCTAGGTCATGAAGTTTGAATAGATGTTGGTTGTTGGGCCACTATATTGTCATCGTTATTACCATTTATTAACATATATTTCATCCATTCCTACCATTCTTTTATCACATTATTTATCATAATTTATCATATAATTCAATTTCATAATTACTTATGCTCTTGTGTATAAGTAATACTTGTTCTCCTTTGTTTTTAATAGATTGATGATTATTATGCATGATTTTTCCAATGATGGTTTATTAATGATGTTATTATAACATCACTCATGATTTTAGCCTCCAAGATCTCTTCCAGATTGCAAATTTGATCTTCAACTCAATCAAATATTCCAACTCAGAAATTCGTTGGGATAAAAAGTGACAATTTTGCGTTGGACATTTCTAGAAAATGAAGATAAATCCTGAAAATTCGAGACATGGGTTTTGTGCAGCACAAACCAAGTTAGTCTTCCAGATAGCAGTTTTCCAAAATTTAGTCTGTATTGAAAGAAATGCAAGGTTCTTTGAAGGTTATTTATCAGATTTCCTGTTGTGGCCATTTTCCAAATTCTCCCAATTGCAATACTAGATTTGACTTGTTCCAATAGAATCATGATGGAGAGATATTTCAAATTTGATATTGTTCATCAATTTGTTGTGGACAATCTAGAATTGTAATGGAAATCATTATGTAGTCAATGTAGTTGTAACTGTCATTTACTCTTTGTGTATTTAAATGAAAACATAGATCTAAGAGGAGAGGAGGGACAATTATTGAGTTGGAGGCAGAGGTCAGAGCTATATTATATCTATTTCTGACTTTTTATGAAAGGAGTTATCAATGGAATTTCATAATTGTCTACTTGTACTTTGATTTGAATTATTTTTTAAGGCAGAACTAACTCTTGGGCAGTTGGGCCCACTACCTTGGATGAGGTGCTCCATTGAACATCTAAACTAGTTTAGTTGTGTGTTTGTTTCTTTGAATTTCAATTTTGTTCCATAAAGTATATTTATTTTTATTCAAGTAATTTGTTGGTTGCTTCATTTTCCTAATTTGTTGTTTCTTGCAATTTCTAAATTTCATTTAATTTGCTGCCCTATATGAGCATTTCAATTTTGTTGGGTGTAATAGGTTAAATTTCGAATTCAACAATGTGTGGCTTAATTTAGTATTGAGTCAAATAGTGTGATTAGCATAATTCTTTTCCAGAAATTTACTTTCTATTTTTTAAATCAAGTATTGTTTTTCAAGTCTTACATTTTATTTCTAGTCGAATGAGCTTGATAGTGTAGAACCCAATCATGTAGAACCAATGTTAGTTGTTGGAAGATGCTTGCATATATTTTGCAGACTACCCTGAAATAGAAAGACGTTCCTCAGGTTGATAATTAGTGTTCACGTGATTAGTTGTTTTTTATTAATCAATTAATTTACTCAACATTGGTCATACTTTTGTCTCTCAGGGTAAGAAACTCAAATAATTACTTAAAAAAATTAAGATGGATCACTGCAAAGTTGGTTTGTTCCAATGCAACATAATGTGAAACTTCACTTTGGTGATGCTCAAAGGGGGTTGATAGTACAATGTATAAACAACTAGTGGGAAGCTTGAATTGTCCTACTACAACCAGACCTGATCTAGCATCCTTTGTTAGTTTCTTAAGTCAGTTTATGGTGAGGCCTCTGGAAAGCCATTGAAGAGCAGCGAAAGATCTACCAGATATCTTAAAGGAACAATTGATTTTGGTCTTAAGTATACTAATTCATTTGATGCTGAGCTGACATGTTACTCAGATTCAGATTGGGCTTGTAATCTAGATGATAGCAGATCTGGTATAGGTTATGCTTTTAGGACTAGATTCTAGATTGTTTCATGGAGTAGCAAGAAGAAGCCTACTATATCTTTGTCATCCACTCAAGTAGAGTATAAATATTTCTGTGCAGCAACTTGTGAAGCTATTTGGTTGAGGAGAGTTCTTCAAGATGTTGGAGATGAAGAAAAGAATGCTACAGTGATCAAATGTGACAACCAAAGCTGAATGAACTTGGAACATAATCCATTTTTTCATGCAATAATAAAGCATGTTGATGCTTAGTTCCGTATTTTCAGAGAGAAGATACAGTCTAAAGAAATTTTTCTTGAATGTTGTAATACTTGTGAAAATGTTGCTCATATTTTTGCTAAGCCCACTCGGAAGGTAAAATTGAAGTTTCTTAGGGAGATACTAGGTTTTGAAATAAATCATTTCTCCATTAAGCAGGACACTTGAAAATAATGGAGAAAATATTTGTTAGGTTGTTTGTATTTTGGTTATAATTAGGAATTGGACCTTATTTCTTAGGTGGTTGTTTCATCTCCCTAACTAAATGCACTTGTATAATATATGTAATCTTTTTTTATTTGATCAATGAAAAGGAACATTGTTTGGTAGCCTTAGGGGCTCTTCAGTGCTGAGTGTATGTAATATTCTTTCCACGATTACCCCACATGCATGGGAGTCAAGGATGGGGTGGTAGATCCCGCTATAGCAGGGGGGCTAACATCCCTCCTGTTGGGGGTTTGTAGCAGGGCGGTAGCCCTCCTGCACGGGGTCTGGGGCAGTGTCATGAGAATTTTTTTTTTAGACCCTATATTAGGTGAATGGACCTACCTATGGTTCTGCACATGTATTCTGCACATGGTTTTCTATCCATGGTATTTTGTAGCTCTGATTAAGGGAACTATGATTATGTTCTAATCCAGGGTTAGTGGATTGGGGATTATAGATGCTTGGACATGTATATATATGTATTGTAACATTGAAAGGAATATAATGAAAAATCAATTTGGTAGTCGGGTTTTTGGGATCCAAGGGAAAATCTCTTTGTAGATATGTTTTATGCTCTTTCCATTGTTTATTTTCTTTTCTTAGAATTTGTATGCACGTAATTTATGTATGGGGTTAAAACCTACATTTTGCATCAACGAAAATTTGGCTTCAAGGGAACGTCTTTGCTGCTGAGGGGTTTTTCTTGGGCATGTGGTAGACCCTGTTGAGTGGGAGATATGTGGAATCAATTCATGTGGTGAAAGAATATGGAGAGGAGTGGAAATATAGATATCAAGAAATTTAATTATTGAGTTTTGAGTTGTGGAAACTCGAGATGGAGGACTGTTGGTGGATAAGGATCAATGGATCTGGTAAATCTGGGTAATAAACTAACAACAATGTCAGCTGAAGACTGGGAGAAATTGGATCGAAAGGAAAAGAGCACAATACAATTGTGTGCCTTAGATTTAGTATTGTTGAATGTATCAGGGGAAGCTTCAGCGAAGTATTTGCACAACAAGTTAGAGAATTTGTGCCAATCTAAGTCTCTGGTGAATGAACTATTCCTACTGAAAACATTGTATAACCTGAGGATGAAAGATGGAGACTTGGTGAGAGAGCACCTGAATGCCTTTAATACTGTGGTAAGCTAGATATTATCTCTTGATATTAAAATTTCAGATGAAGATAAGTGCATCAGTTTGTTGTGTTTTCTATGAGATTCGTGGGATAGTTTAGTTGTTGCAATAGGTAGCAATGCAACTTCCTTGTAGTTTGATGAAATAGTCTCATCCTTACTATCGGAGGAGATGAGACAGAAAAATATGGAGCGTTAGAATGGTGATGCCTTGTCTATATGTGGATGGCCCTAGAACATAAACAAAAATAAGTCCTCGAGTGGGAGATCTAAATCTAGAGGGAGATCTAAATATCCAGAAAAACCTGTAAAGTTGTGTTGGAAATGCAGAAATGAAGGGAAATTCAAAAGGGAATGTAAGTCTAAAGCTCCTAAGAAAGGAAGGGGATTTGATGATTCTCCTTCTACAAAGGTGAAAACCACCTCAGATGAAGGTGTGGATGTGTACTTGGATTCTTCTTCATGTGCACATGTAGATCATGAGGCATGATTGATTGACTGAGGTGCATCCTTTCACTTCACTCCCCATAGAGATTGGTTTTGTGATTATGAGAAATATGACGGTGGTGATGTCTTCTTAGGGGATCATAGGAAGGCTAGAATTGTTGGTGGCATAAAATTTAAGTTGAAGTTTAAAGGTGGAAGGATTAGAACACTTCCAAGTGTTCTACATATTCTTGCATTGGCCAAAAATTTGATTTTTGTAAGCAAGCTAGATGATGCAGGTGTAAAAATATTTTTCAAGAAAGTTACTGTTTGGTAAATTTAGTGTGATCTAAATTTCTATTCATATTGTCAACCCGGGGTTCGTAAACTGACGAAGTGAGGTGTACTATATGTACTTAGATAACCATTTTCTTAGATTTTTGTCGTTTTAAGCTTTTTAGTTTGTTTTTGGATTTTATTCTTTCTTAATGTGTGGTGATGAAAGTGAAGTGTGAAGTGTGAAGTGTGTGGAATGTAAATGGTGATGATTTCTATACTTGAAAAATGCTCAAAAGAAAGCTTTACAATAACTGAAATGAAACCAATTCTTAAGAGAAAACAAAATGCATCAAAAAGCGAACTAATGGCAATGGCCCAGTATCCTTGCTACTGAAAATGAAAAGAAAGCAAAAACTTGAAAAACAACTCAAACTAAAGTAAAGCAGCTAATTCACACTACTTGAGATTTTTAGATCCTTTGCCCCTTGGCTCAATCTACCTTGGGGAAGTAATCATGAGCATAACAAGCAATATGATATTTAACTGTTCAAGAAAATAAATTATATTGGGAAACTAATCACACTACTTGAATTCTTCAAATCCTTTACCCCTCATCTCAATCTACCTTGGGGAAGTAATCAACAAGCAATATGATAACTAAATGTAAAAATAAATTAATCACACTACTTAGACTCCTTTAGTTCTTTACCATTCAGCTCAATCTACTTTATGGAAAACAACTATGAGTAAGTAATATGACACTTAAATCACACCACAGTTAGTGATCTTCTGATCTCCTGCTGATATAGTCATTTGACCATAGAAAGAAATCATAAAATTATTAAGTAGTATGACATCTAATTTAGCAGAAAAAGAAATAAACAAATAACAATTTGAAAAGGTCAATGTTGAATGTAAATTGTAGAAAATAAAGGTTAGCAAGCAGGACAACATGATCACATATGCCAAAAGTTATTAAGGAAAATAAAAGATTCCCCGGGCTGCCTAAAAGGACCTGCAAAAAACACTGATCAGTTTATAAAGACAAGGATATAAACAACACAAAACATAAAGCAAAACATATTATGTACAAAGTAATGACAAAACAAAAGCATAATGAAACTAAATAAATACTTTACAGGGCTTCAGTATGCAGGGGCCCTCTGCCACTTCATCCAATCAAATGATCACAAGACTATCTTCAGAAAGGTCTACTCATGTATTCAAATCAGCAACATATAAAACAGTGGGGTGGTATAACCAGCAGCGTGCGGAAATTACATAACAGTTCAGAAATTCTATGCATCCAAAAGTATCTTTACAACATTTGAAAACACGTTATTTATAATGTAAAAGTCCTACAGTTAACTAATCAACTACTTAGGCTATTAACTGTGTGCCATGGACACGTAGATCTCATGAGCCAAGATCTAGTGTAACTGTCGTTATGCTTCTTAAATCCTGGAGTGGTTGGCTGTTAGATTCGTTGTTCAAGTACAATCTTCAGGTGCGGTGGAGCCTCCGTGAGTTGGGAACTAGGCCACGTATCATTCATGTGCCTTTAACAGTAACGTGCCACCGTTGGACTCTTTGGTTGGCCACGTCTTTGAGTTAGGTTGACCGCGGCTTCAAAATGATGATTTGGCCGGTTCGGAGGGACACGATCCACGTACATGCCATATGGAACTTGCCCATATAGCTCGTTCCTTTAGAAGACACCTGGAGCACAACCTTTAAAAAAATGGTTGCGGAATACTGTGCGGGCTGCGGAAACCTGTGCTGGCTGCGGAAATTGACAAGTTTCTGTAGCTGCATGAACAAAAGACTAAACCAAACAACAAACATCAGTATAGTTAGAAAACCATATAAACAATCCTTTTTAAACTATAATGCAATGATTCAACCACTGGATGAGTGAAGTGGGTGGAGTATGAGGGTTAAGAGGGTGTGTAGGAAGGTGCAAGGATGAGGCTCAACATACCCCCAGTATGAAGGTGTTTCATGTCCTCATGCAACCAAAACTGTGTGATTTCCCTTTAATCTACATGCTCCGAGGCCTCTGCAAGGACATCTAGTCCTCTTTTCTTTTTCCTTGATGCCATTGACATCATCATCCTTGGTTTTCTAACCAGACATTTAAACTTGATATTAATTAGAGCCCTGCTTAGCTTCTTGCATCTCTTTTTCAGTCTTCTATTCTTCTTCTGCCACAGCCCTAAATGGAGCATGGTATTATCATGGACCATTTTGTCTACTTTACCTTGCTCTTTGAGTGTTTCATTTTCTTGTATTATGTGCCTATTTAGGACTTCCAATTTAAACACTTCTTGTTTTAGAGATTGAACCTGGGCATCAAGTGGCAAAGAAGTGCTAGGCCCTGCAGCTGATTGCTCTAGTGATTCCAGGTAATTGTATACTTATTGCTGGTTAGGATCCACATCAGGTGATTTTCTATGTTTGAACTCAAAATCTTGTGGAGGAGGACTGCCTACTCCTTCTTGCCAAAAAGGATTTTCCTCTCGTAGAGGGCTTATGTCAAAGCTTGGCTATTCTGGTGTTTTCTCAAGTATTTCTTCACTTAAGTCAATAATGTGGGACTGCTCTCCCTTTGTTTTCTTCCATTTCCCTTTTAACCGGGAGCTTCTTCTCAAGGATGAACTCACAACTGTCTTCTCTGCACTTTGTTTCCCTTTCTACTGTTTCTTAGCCAAGGTAGCAGCTTTGAGATCCACTAGCCTCTCTGACAGAGGCTAGTAGTCCTCTTCCAAGGATTTTTCGGGTGATGGAGAGATTTCTTGAGTGATTACTTTGCCCTTTCTTTCTTTTGTTTCTTATTCTTGGGCTGGTCTTCTTCCTCTTTATGGGCAGTCTCTTCAATTTCTTTAAAAGGGGAGTCTTGAGCTGTAGCATTTTTATCCCTCCTCCTACTTTTTCTTGGGATTTTTGATGGGCTACTTCCAGAAGCTTCAGCTGGCTCTTGGAAGTAGTTCCTTGTTAGAAATTGATCCCAAGTATCCTTAGATTTCTTTAACTGCTCCTCAATCATAATTCTTATGAGCTCGTGATGATAGAGATGTGGCTCAATGTTTCCTACATGCTCTTGAATCATGACACTCATTTTCTTTAAACTTGCTAACAGAAAATTTGGTAAATTGATAACATGTCCATCTATAAAATTCATCATTAACCTCAGATGGTACATGTACATGGAGCCAAAACGACCCTCACATGTAATAAATTTCTGTATATCCAACAACAAACCAGACCATTCTTCTTTCAATACATTGATAGGGATACCTCGGGTGAAAACTGTGGTATCCATACCTTGATTGCGCAGCATCGTTCTCCAGATTTGGTCATCTACGCTCCTATTTTTGAACCATCTTTCTCCGTCTAGAGGCAGGCCTGTAGCTGCTGCAATTGTGGCCTCAGTCACGGCAAACTTTAAGTCTCCCACCTCTACTGTTTGTCCGTTAAAGGACCTTGCAAAGGTATTAGTCACTTCCTTATTATACCCTTTGAATTTTTGAATAAACAGGAGCCATTTGGCTTTCTCTAACAACTCCTTGACTTGGGGATAACCTTCCAAGTACTTTGATCCTTCCGGCTCGACTCTCAGTAGTTTTCCCATTCTCGGCCTTAAATTCACTAAGGGTTTTTATCTACGTATGAGGGTTAAGGAAGAGTAGCTCTGTGACAGAGTTTTTAGGAGAAACTAAAGTAGTTGTAATCGGGGTTTAGAGCGACTGCAGTGATTGTAGTCACAACATCAAGCAAAGCGTATTGACTGCAGTTGGAAACAGAGGGAATGCTCGGATCACAGGAAGAATAACAAGTGAGCAAGGGTGACCGTGATCGAACTTATGGAATGAAAATGAGTATATGCAGGGATTATTATGGCATGAGTGGAGTAACGGCTTGATTTTCCCGAGTTTTAGGTGACTGCATGTGAGGTTTACACGTCTCAAGTAGACGGCTGCGCGAATTATGGCTTGTAAGACCCGTAATACAATAGGTCACGTATAGGAGTACGAGTCATAAATAGAAGTAGAGTCACTTTTGAGTTAGAACTCGGGCAATCATAAGACCGTTAGGGAGAGTGAATGCAAGGTGTATGGGATGGTATTACAGAATAGGAATGGTAGTGGGTGGTTAATTAAATCATTGCACATAGAAGAACTGATCATGGGTTAATAACTATACATAATGATGACTTGAAGTTTTGTTTGATAGAGAGTTTTGATCATACCTTTGGACACTTGTCATTCTTTTCTTAAAATTTGTAACTAGTTGCTCCTTTTTGATATTTTGATGATGCCCCATGTCCTTAGCTCATGTACACCTGCATTGCATGCTTTTGGCACTAACAGTTGATTTTAATTTGAAACAGAGTGATGTTGGCTGCGGAAATCGTTTCTAGCTGCGGAAACAGGTTCCAGCTGCAGAAACGGTGGCTAGCTGCGGAAACTAAAATAACACCCCCTGATCTGCACAAAGATAGTTTAGAGGAAAATAGTTGAATGAAAAATAGTCCTAAAAAGGGGACTTTATTGATGAAATGAAATGGAATGAAAACGGAGTGAGAATGGAGTGAGAATGATGATGAAAATGAAATGGAAGTGGACTGAAATGGAATGAGTGGATGAGATGGAATGAAGATGGAAAGAACATGAGAGGAGAGAATTTTTTTTGGAAAATATGGAGTGTCAGGTGCCCCTGATTTTCACTCCATATTTTCTGTATAAGACTGCCAATCCATGATTGGTTTTCAAGCTTATACATCTTTTTTTTTTTTCTTTTTTTTTAAGAAACCACAAGAAACCAAGATTAGGCTGATGGGGGAGAAGGATTCTTCTCCACCAGCCTTATTGCAGAATTTTCTTGAAAGATTTTGACAAACTCTTCTCTGGAAAGTGGCTTATGATAAAATTTCAGTCGGTGGCCATTCACAATAAGAGGAGTTTGATATTCATCAATGGTCTTGATTCTTACCGCTCCATTGTTAAAGACTTTATCAATCTCATATGGCCCAAGCCAATGAGTCTGAAATTTTCCTTTGAAGTCTTTAAACTTGGAATCAAACAGTAAGGCCCAATCTCCTTCTTGAAACTTTCTCTCTTTAATATATCTTTCATGCCACTTAGCTCTTTGATGTTGAACTAGATCAGTTCTTAGGATTGCATCTTGTCTGATCTCATCTAGCTCATTCAATTGCTCCATTCTATGCTTTTGGGCTTCTGATAGATTAATCCCCAACTGAACTTCCATCTTGAAGGTCTTGACTTGAAACTCAATGGGGAGCAGGACTTCTTTCCCATAAACAAGTCCATAGGGAGAATGTCCTGTTGTGTTCCTCCATGTAGTTTTGTAGGCCCATAAGGCTTCAGGAAGCCTTTCTGCCCAATCTCTTCTATGGAGATGAACAGTCGTGGTGATGATGCTCTCAATAACTTTATTTGTAGATTCCAGTTGACCATTTGCATGCGGATGGTAAGGAGTAGATTTTCTATGCTTGATTTTATATTCTTCCATCAGCTTCTCCATCAAGTTAGATGTAAATTGACTTCCCTGGTTTGTCACAATTTCTCTTGGGACACCAAAACGAGTAAAAATATCCTCAAAAAGAAATTGAACAACTGAATTTTCAGTGGCAGAAGGCAATGCCTTGGCTTCTACCCATTTAGTGACATAATCAGTGAAACCAATATATATATCTTTTGTCTAGATGGTGGATTAATTGGTCCAATGAAATCTAAAGCCCATTTTTCAAAGGGTTCAATGAGTACCTGTGGTTGTAGTGGCATTTCATTTGAAAGAGTCAGTCTCCCAACTCTCTGGCAGCTGTCACATCTTCTGACATATTGTTTTGCATCTTTAAAGAGAGAAGGCCAATAATATCCTAAAGAAAGGATTTTATAGGCCGTCCTCTTGTCAGCAAAGTGTCCGCCGCAAGGTTCATCATGACATGCCTTGAGGATGTCAGGCATTTCATCTTCCCGAACACATCTCCTGATCACACAATCTAGCCCCGTTTTAAACAATTCATTAGAAATCCATGAATAATGTGAACTCTCCTGAATAATTTTCCTTTTTTCATTAGGAAATAAGTGTGGAGATAGCTTCCCTGTAACCAAATAGTTAGCAAAATCTGTGTACCAAGGAGCCTTAGTAGTTACTGCAAACAAATATTCATCTGGAAACTTATCCTCTACAGGAGAATCTTAGTTAGTATTTTGGATTCTAGACAAGAAATCAGCTACTGTATTTTGTTTCTCTGGTCTATCTAACACAGTAATATTGAATTCTTGTAAAAGTAAAAGCCATCTTATGACTCTTCCATTGGTAACAGGTTTGTTCATGAGATATCTAATGGCAGAATGATCAGTATGGACAAAAGTTTCGTAGCCTGTTATATAATGTCTAAACTTATTGATTGCATGAACAACAGCTAAGAACTCTTTCTCAGTCACAGTATAATTTAACTCAGTAGGAGTCAAATTTTTACTGGTGTAATAAATGGCATAAGGAACTAAATCCTTTTGACCCAACACAGCTCCAAGAGCTGTATCTGAAGCATCTGTAGAAATATGAAAAGGAAGTTTCCAATTTGGCCCCCTCAAAATGGGTGCTTCAGATATTCTTGTTTTCAAAGTTTCAAATGCAGATTGACAATCAGGATCCCATTTGAATTCAGAGTCTTTTGTAAGTAATTTGAAGAGTGGGGATGCTATTTTGGTGAAGTTTTCAATAAATCTTCTATAGTGTCCAGTAAATCCAAGAAAAATTCTAACATCTTTTTGACAATTTGGAATAGGCAACTTGGAGATGACTTCAACTTTTGATTTATCAACTTTAATTCTATCTCCCGAAATATGATGTCCTAAAACAATTCCCTCAGTAAACATCATAAAGCATTTTTCATGACTTAAGGAAAGATTTGTTTCTTTACATCTAATAAGGAACTTTTCCAAATTTTCTAATGCCTCTTCAAATGAATCACCATAAATTGTAAAATCATCCATATAGACCTCTACACAATCATGGATTAGATCAGAAAAGATACCTAGTACTGCCCTTTGAAATGTTGTGGGTGCATTACATAATCCAAAAGGAAGTACTCGGTAAGCAAAAGTTCCCCATGGATAGGTGAATGTGGTCTTATCTTGATCTTCAGGTGCTACCTAAATGTGATTATAGCCACTAAAACCATCCAAAAATGAAAAGTACTTTTTGCCTGCTAAAGTATCTAATACCCGATCGATAAAGGGTAAAGGAAAGTGATCCTTCAAGGTTGCTTTGTTCAATTCCCTGTAATAAATGCATACCCTCCATTTACCATTCTTTTTAGGTACTATAACCAAAGGAGAAACCCATCCGCTGTCTGAAATTGGATAAATGAAGTTTACATTGAGTAGTTTTTGGAGCTCTTCTTTCACTATCTCCCTAAGGTTTGGATTCATCCTTCTCCGAGGTTGTTTGATTGGTCTACTGTTTTCCTTGATGTAGATTTGATGAATGCAAGTCTTAGGGTCAATACCTTTCATATCTATATATTCCCATGCAAATGCAGTAGAATGTTTTTGCAATATTTTGGTTAGTTCTCCCTGTTGTGATCTTTCCAAGTTTTTGTTGATATTCAATGTTTTACTTGGAAAGATCTCAATGGTGGAACTACCAAACTATTCCATAGAGAAAAGAGACATTTGTCTAGATGATAGATACTCAATGTTAGAATCTAACTGAAATTGTGTGTGGTCATATTCTGAAGATGTTTCAAAGTTTTCTAATGTGTTCAGAATTTGACTATCTTCACTGACT
>APFE031349540.1:60549-89708 GCA_000404065.3 Pinus taeda
AGGGATTGAAGGACAATCCTTGGTTTCATGATTCTCTGAATAGATTACACATGTTTCTACAACCTTTGCCTCCAAGGGACATTCCCTTAGAGCATGTTTCTTTCTACATTTCAGGCAAAAGATAGCTAAAGCTTCAGCTTCTGCTTGCTGTTTATTATGGATCTTAAGAGTGTCTAGGTTCTCACTAAGACTTCCTAAGATATCAGTTTTGAATTCATCAAGCATGTTGCCAATCTCAGCCCTACTTACCGATCCAGTTGTAGATTTGTTTGCTCTGAGGAGAGAAGGATCTCTAGGCCCTTTTTGAGTTTTAGATTTCCCCTGTGAGAGATGAACACATAGCTCTGCTATATCATGAAGTGGAAGTTGAGATATGTCTCCTTTTCCCATCATGTTCAAAATATCTATCCATTCATCTCTAATGGATTTTAATAGAAGGGCTTTCAAAGTTTCATCATCTAAGTTACTCATTTTTGCTTTTTTCAGGTTATATTGAAATCTTTCAATTAAATACTCCAAATTTTCATCTTCCTTTTGCACCATCTTGAATACCTCATCCTTGTGATTGGTGGGCATACAATAGTCCAGGTACCTATCCAAAAATGTTTGTTTCATATCATTCCAAGTACTGATGGATTGAGTGAGTAATCCCATGAACCATTTCAAAGCTGCCCCTTTCAATGTTGAAGGAAACAGTTTGAGTTTTTGAGCGTCTTCCAGATAATCATAAGTTCGACACACGACCTCAAACTCAAATAGAAATGTTTGAGGGTCCTCATTTCTTAATCATGGAAGTTTGGGAGGACAGATGGCGAAATGTTTTTCATTGTGGCTCAGGAGTCATCATCGACTATAGGAAATCCGAATGAGTTGTCTCCATCCCTATTTCCTCCAATGTTACCTCTACCTCCTCCATTATTTCCTCCTCCACCTCTACCTCTACCTCTACCAAGTTCGGTTTCTCCTTCTTCTTCCATGGTAGTTTCTTCAGAGACTTTAGAGTTCTCTGGTTCCTCTACCAAGGGTGAATGAGGAGGAATTTCTCCCTCTTCCTCAGGTGATTCTACTTCTTCAATTACAATCTGTCTACCTGTAGAAGGAAGGAACGGATCTCTTTCTAATTCAGATTCAATAGATGGTGTGGGAGAGTCAACTACTACCTCTTGAATTCCAGGAATCCTAGAGCTAGGAGTGTGAGTTGGAGATGATGGAGGTGTCTCTTACCTATTTCTTGAAGTAGATGGAGTTGTAAAAATCGAACTTTTGGCTCTAGTTAAAAACATTCCCCTAGAATCTCTTGCTCTCTGCATGTCATTTTTTTATTTTTCTTCAAGTCAGGTTAATACTTCTCTTTCTGATCTTCCAGGTCACTCTAGGTGCAATAAGAGAGCATACTTAAGAAACTATTAAACCAATAACTTTCTCTTTTCTGATCCTCCAGATCACACTAAGCGCAAGAGGAGAGCATACTTTGAGAGGTTATCAATTTTCCTCTCTTGAAATTTTCTTGTTTTTATATTTTTTTTAGAAATTGGCTACCTAATTTCACTTCCCCGGCAACGGCGACAAAAATGTTTGGTCAATTTAGTGTGATCTAAATTTCTATTCATATTGTCAACCCAGGGTTCGTAAACTGACGAAGTGAGATGTACTATATGTACTTAGATAACCATTTTCTTAGATTTTTGTCGTTTTAAGCTTTTTAGTTTGTTTTTGGATTTTATTCTTTCTTAATGTGTGGTGATGAAAGTGAAGTGTGAAGTGTGTGGAGTGTAAATGGTGATGATTGCTATACTTGAAAAATGCTCAAAAGAAAGCTTTACAATAACTGAAATGAAACCAATTCTTAAGAGAAAACAAAATGCATCAAAAAGCGAACTAATGGCAATGGCCCAGTATCCTTGCTGCTGAAAATGAAAAGAAAGCAAAAACTTGAAAACAACTCAACTTAAAGTAAAGCAGCTAATTCACACTACTTGAGCTTTTTAGATCCTTTGCCCCTTGGCTCAATCTACCTTGGGGAAGTAATCATGAGCATAACAAGCAATATGATATTTAACTGTTCAAGAAAATAAATTGCATAAGGAAACTAATCACACTACTTGAATTATTCAAATCCTTTACCCCTCAGCTCAATCTACCTTGGGGAAGTAATCATGAACATAACAAGAAATATGATAACTAAATGTAAAAATAAATTAATCACACTACTTAGACTCCTTTATTTCTTTACCATTCAACTCAATCTACTTTATGGAAAACAACTATGAGTAAGTAATATGACACTTAAATCACACCACAGTTAGCGATCTTCTGATCTCTTGCTGATATAGTCATTTGACCACAGAAAGAAATCATAAAATTATTAAGTAGTATGACATCTAATTTAGCAGAAAAAGAAATAAACAAATAACAATTTGAAAAGGTCAATGTTGAATGTAAATTGCAGAAAATAAAGGTTAGCAGGCAGGACAACATGATCACATATGCCAAAAGTTATTAAAGAAAATAAAAGATTGCCCAGGCTGCCTAAAAGGACCTGCAAAAAGCACTGATCAGTTTATAAAGACAAAGATATAAACAACACAAAACATAAAGCAAAACATATTATGTACAAACTAATGACAAAACAAAAGCATAATGAAACTAAATAAAAACTTTACAGGGCTTCAGTATGCAGGGGCCCTCTGCCACTTCAGCCAATCAAATGATCACAAGACTATCTTTAGAAAGGTCTACTCATGTATTCAAATCAGCAACATATAAAACAGTGGGGTGGTATAACCAGCAGCGTGCAGAAATTACATAACAGTTCAGAAATTCTATGCATCCAAAAGTCTCTTTACAGCGTTTGAAAATGCGTTATTTATAATGTAAAAGTCCTACAGTTAACTAATCAACTACTTAGGCTATTAACTGCATGCCATGGACACGTAGATCTCATGAGCTGAGATCTAGTGTAAC
This sequence comes from Pinus taeda, assembly GCA_000404065.3. Taxonomy (NCBI): domain Eukaryota; kingdom Viridiplantae; phylum Streptophyta; class Pinopsida; order Pinales; family Pinaceae; genus Pinus; species Pinus taeda. The sequence continues at coordinate 63,514 of APFE031349540.1, forward strand.
TGTCGTTATGCTTCTTAAATCCTGGAGTGGTTGGTTGTTAGATTCGTTGTTCAAGAATGATCCTCAGGTGAGTTGGAGCCTCCGTGAGCTGGGAACTAGGCCATGTATCATGCATGTGCCTTTAACAGTAACGTGCCATCGCTGGACTCTCTGGTTGGCCACGTCTTTGACTTAGGTTGACCGCGGCTTCAAAATAATGATTTGACCGGTTCGGAGGGACACGATCCATGTACATGCCATTTGGAACTTGCCCATATAACACGTTCCTCTAGAAGACACCTGGAGCACAACCTTTAACAAAATGGCTGTGGAATCCTGTGCGGGCTGCGGAAACCTGTGCTGGCTGCAGAAATTGACAAGTTTCCGCAGTTGCATGAACAAAATACTAAACCAAACAACAGACATCAGTATAGTTAGAACACCATATAAACAATCCTTTTTAAACTATAATGCAATGATTCAACCACTGGATGAGTGAAGTGAGTGGAGTATGAGGGTTAAGAGGGTGTGTAGGAAGGTGCAAGGTTGAGGCTCAACAGTTACCTACAAGATGGTTCAGGGAGCATTGGTATTGATGGGGGGAGCTTAGATTGGAACTCTATACAAGCTTCAGGGTAGCACTATTATTGATGAGTGCAATAGTTTTGTGGTTCCTGAATGTGCAATAGAAAATATAGTGGTCTCTAGAGAAAAGACCATGCTATTGCATCAAAGGCTTGGACATATTAGAGAGAAGGGCCTTCAAATACTTCATGGTAATGGTATGGTAGAAGGTATGTCTAATTTCTCTATGGATTTTGATTTCTATAAAAATTGCGTATATGAGAAGCATAATCGACTGAGTTTCACCATTGGTGCTAAGAGGGTGAAATGAACATTAGAGCTTGTGCATAGTTATGTGTTTGGACCTTTGTTAGTTCCATCACTGAGTAATTTTGTGTACTATGTATCATTTATAGATGACTTATCAAGGTATACATGGATATATTTCCTCAGGAATACATTTGAAGTCTTTAACAGGTTTGAAGAATTTAAGGCTGTGGTAGAAAATGAGACAAAGAATAAGATAAATGTGTTAATGATAGATAATGGTGGAGATTTTGGCAAGAAGGAATTTGAAGAGTTATGTAAGAAGTATGGTAAATCACGACAGAAGACTACTCCATACACACCTTAGCATAATGGAGTTGCAGAAAGAATGAATAGGACGTTGATGGAAAAGGAAAGAAGCATGCTCAATGGTGCGGAGTTAGGACAGGAATTTTGGGTAGAGGTGGTGGAGAATGTTACTTGGTCAACATATCACCTTCATCAGCGTTGGAGGATAAGACTCCACAAGAGGTATGGACTGGTAATAAACCTTCTCTCTCACATATGAGAATATTTGGACGTGTTGCATATGTACATGTTCAAAGGAGAAAAGAACAAAGTTGGATAGTAAATCTGAAAGGTACATATTTATTTGGTATAACGATGGTTTAAAAAGTTATAAGCTTTGGAACCCAAAAACAAGGAAGGTTGTGTACAACCACGATGTGGTGTTTAGAGAGGTGAAATATGTTATTAAACATGAATTCATACAAAATGAGCATGAGAAGATAGAGTTTGAGCTAAAGGATGAAGAATTAGACTCCACAACAAGAGAGGAATCAAAAGATGAAGAGCCACAAACTCCAGTTGTGAGAAGATCAGTTCGAGAAAGAAGACAGCCAAAAAGGTATAGTCCATTTTCTTTATGTTCAAAAATTGCTTATCTATTATTGATGATGACCCCATAACTGTGAGGGAACTAGTAGAATCAGAGGATGGAAAACTGTGGAAAGAGGCCAGGGTTGATGAAATGACATCTTTGCACAAAAATGAGGCTTGTGATCTGGTGGAGTTACTGGCTGGAAGGAATGCATGTGAAGACAACATTTCCTCACGGGGATCTGGAAGAAGAGATCTACATGAAGCAGCCTAAATCCTTTGTGGTGAAGGGTAAGAAAGAACTAGTATGCAATATAAAAAAGTCTTTGTATTGGTTAAAACAGTCACCAAGGATGTGGTATCAGAAATTTGGTACATTTATAGGAGAACATGGCTTCATAGAAGCAAAGCAGATCATTGTGTGTATTTTAAATTAATTGGTGATCATGCTATTTATCTGGTCTTGTATGTGGATGATATGTTGTTGGTTGGAAATGGCAAAGAAATTATCCTGGATTTGAAGATGTAATTGTCCTCCAAATATGACATGAAAGATCTTGGTGCTGCAAACTATATTTTTGGCATGGAAATTAAACGAGATTGGGAAAAGAGGAAGCTCTAGCTAAACCAAAGGAAGTACGTCAAGACAATACTACATAGGCTTGATATGCATGATAGTGAACTGGTGAAGGTTCCTATTCCTGTAAGTGTAAAGTTATCTGTTGAACAGTGTCCCAAGACACGAGAAGAGGAAGAGGACATGTCCTACATTCCATATGCAAGTGTAGTCGGTAGCCTGATGTATGCAATGGTTTGTACCAGACCACACATTACACATGCAACAGGAGTAATGAGTAGGTTTATGTCAAAACTAGGGAAGGAGCATTGGACAACAGTGAAGCAGGTTTTTGCTAGCAAGTAAGAGCGGGATTGGACAAAGTTTTGGACATATGTGGATTTTTTTATGTAGATTGGGATGGAGATCTGGATCAGAGAAGATCTACAAGTGGATATGTGTTTAACCTATTTGGAGTTTCACCTAGTTGGATGAGTAAGAGGCAGCCTCTAGTGGAACTTTCAACTATAGAATCAGAAAACATGGCAGCCACTCATGTAAGAAAGGAATCAGTTTGGTTGCAAATATTATGCTCAATTATGGGGTTAGTACAATGAGCTATAAGGATAGATTGTGATAGCCAAAGTGCAACATTCTTGGAAAAGAACCCTACTTATCATTCAAAGATAAAGCACATTGATGTTCAGTTTCACTTTGTGAGGGATATGGTTGAGGATTAAAATTTGTTGGTTGTAAAGGTGGACACTTTGAAGAATATTGCAGCTGCATTGACAAATTCTATGAGCATTAAGAAGCTCTCTTGGTTTAGATAAAAAATGGGTGTTAAAAGGCTGGACCAATGACTAAGATCTCCTATGGCTCCTTGTGGTAAGAAAACAAGAAGTGGGAGAATGTTGGGTGTGTGTTATATTATTTCTGCGACAACCCCACGCGTGGGGGGGTCACATGGGGGTAGGTATCCCCCCATGTACGTTGCGTCAGGCATAGTACAGGGGTCATAGAGAGGGAAGTAGGCCTACTGCACGGGGTCTACGAAAACACCCCAAGAATTTCTTTTATGACACTATATTAGGTGGGTGGAGCTACCTATGGTTTTGTGCAAGGATTCCACACATGGTTTTAGACATGATGGTTTTTTGTCCATGGTATTTGGTAAATCCTGTTAAGGGAACTATGATTGTGTTTTAATCTAGGGTTAATGGATTGGGGTTTATGGATGTTTCAAGATGTATATATATATATATGTATATGTATCTATATATATATATATATATATATATATATATATATAATATATAATATATATATATATATATGTAACATTGAAAGGAATATAATGAAAAATCAATCTGGTAGTCCTCGTTTTGGGATCCATGGGAAAATCTCTTTGTATATCCATTTTATGTTTTATTCTCTCGCCATTGTTTATTTTCTATTTTTAGAGTTCGTATGTAGGTCATTTCTGTATGGTGTTAAAACCTGCACCCACTTGAGAGTTGCGTGTTTCATTCATTTAACATTGTATATTCCTTAATTCAAATGGAGCTTCTCCAATCATATGCTTTGAATAAGGCACAAGATCTTGTTAAGACGTGTAATAAACTAGAGCTAAGCATTAGTAAGCTCCAAATGCAAAGAAATTTGCATGGTTTATCCCTGAAATTAAAGCAAGACCTTCGACAATTTCAACTATTCTTTAAAAGTATATTTTTACTGGAAGAAACCTTAGAGATCTTGAGCAATCCAAGGGTTAAGAGGATGAATATGCACATAACATACCTTTGATGAAAGTGATAGCATATATTCTAGAACGAGAAAGGGTAATTTTATGTTCTTCTATACCATCCATGCCAATTTGATCATCAAAGTAACCTATAACAAATTCTAATTAGAGTATTAGAAATAGAGAAATGAGAAGTTAAAAGAGGACGCAAATGAACTCTCAAGAAGGAGATATTTTGTAAAGAGGATGTGTAGATTAGTGTTATCTTTAGGTCCTCAGGTTGTTGTAGCATATTTTGTAACGACCACTTTCTTTGAACTTCTCATTGTTTGTCAAAACATTGTAAATGTCAAAAAAAACGAGAGGAACTACTCCAACAAGTAGTTATTACTAAGATTCTTGATTGTGGAAATATCTCGTAGCTTTCAAGTGGACCATTTAGTAGATAGAAAAAAAATCCCACCAAAAGGACTCTAGATGAAGAGGTAAAGGAGAGGTTATGAACTAGTAAGATGTTTTCCTGGCAAATTCTTTCTGGTGGTGCTATTTTGTGAGTTATAAGTAACTTCATTGGAATTTCAAATCATGAAATGATGTCGGGGTTCGTTGTCTTAGCGTTGCGAGTGATGATGTCAGATTACAAGCTATTTGAGATGTGTGACATGTGCTACTGAAATATTTATGGGCTAGTAAGGCATTTGAAATGATAGTAGAAAGTGATGCCAATGTTCAAACACCAAATTCAATATGAAATTTGGACTAGAATTGAACTATAAGTAAAACTTGCGTAAATATAGTTTTTTTTCCTTGCAATGAAAACCTAGTTATAAAAGGTACATTTTTCTAAAAGGAGAAAGATGCATTATGGGTGTTACCACAAAATTTATAATTTAATAAATTTTTAATATGTGTTAGGATTATATAGAATGTCATGCCAACATATTCTCTTAAGTTTCAGTGGAAGAAAGTTTAAATTATCATTGTAGTGGCATTTAGTTTATTCAATAATTGTCACAAAATTTATGTTGGAATTGGTCATTTCAAGGATAGGCAAGTTTTAGTCAAAATGGTTTGTAGGAATAATTGAGTACCAATCATCATAAATATATAAAGAATTATGAAAAATACATAATTGCGATAAATTTTAGAAAGGTTAAAAGTTTAATAGAGAGGATATAATAAGAGAAAATGAAAGTAGTAATATTGTAAAAAGAAATGATGTTTATTTATTGGCATGCTCATTTCCCCATTGAATATCTGAGTTCAAATCAAGAAAATTACAAATCAAGTTCACTTGCATGTAAAGGTTTCAATTTAATGATTGGATTTGAATAGTTAGTGCAGATTCAAGTCAACTTGAGATTGAGTTGTAAGTGTAAAAGATATTATCTAAAATTCATGTAATGGAAGTTTGATATGGTCAAGCGTCCTAATGGAGTCTTTCTGTGAGTCTTGAAGTCCAAGCCAAGTTGAAATGGAGTCTAAACATGGATGTAAAAGATCGAAATAAAAGTTCATGGAGAGTTTATAGTCAAAATAAATTCAAATTCAAGTGAAATTTGGAGTTAAAGCAAGGAATTACTTGATTTGATGAGTTCAATGTCTCAAGTAATGTAAAATATCAAGTCATGTTATTGGTCGATTGCCAAGATAAGTTCATAGGTTGTTTTGTTGGACCTAAATATGACTATAAAAAAATAAAAATGTAAATGAATAAAAATAATTTTAGGTATCTTGTATGATGGAGAAGGCCCTCATATGTAGCTATTATGCGAAAAACAATTCTGCAAGACATAGATCAAAATAGCAAAAGGAATAATATAATGATTGAATGACAACAAAAAGAAGACTAATGGAGAAATAATATGAGGTTAACACCATGATATTGAAAATAACAAAGCAGAACATTATGGGAAGAAGAATCCTTATAACTAAAATTTTGAACATGGAAGTGTGAGGAGCAGATGGAGTTCAGAGAGAAGGTGCAAAGTGAACAAGGACTCGAAATACCAATAGATTAGGTTGAATGAAAGAGAGAACCTAGGTGGGGTATTTAGCAAGGTGAAAAATGCTTGCTAAGGATTAAGGGGAACATTGAATTTTAAAGTGAAAGAGAACAAAAAAGTAAGAACATTGAAGCTCAGAGGAACGGCTTAATAGAAGGAAAATTCCACAACAAGTTGAAATGAAAATGGAAACTTTAAAGAAATTTTATAATGCAAGATACATCAACGAAGAGTCCTATATATGATCTAAATAAGAAAAATACAAACAAGAAAAAATGGATATCCAAGGAGAAGAAGGCGGATTCTTGAAGACAAGAATCAACAAGCAAGAGCATAAGAGAATAAAGGGTGGAAAAAATATAAAGAATGATACAAACCATGTACTCTAGTTGCTAGTAGTAATTTTATATGGACTTCAACAATTTTTATGTTTGCATGTACAAGATGAAGAAAATCAAGGAAGTAAAAAGAAGAAGAACAATGATCATGAAAGACAGAGAGCACTAAAGACAAAGAAAATGAGGATGAAATTAATTCATAGAGAAAAGTGAAAAATAGGAATAATGGGATCACAAGTAATATGATGAAATAATTCTTATCTTTTATCATGATAAAATTAACAAATTATGTCATGCTTCGTGGAAGGGTTTGAGGATATATTCTGGATAAATCATAGGATATAGTTATGCATCTAGATATTAGCTAAATACAAAGTAGTTGTTGTTGTCCACAATTTTTTTTATAAAGGGGCCATTTACATAGCGGGAAAAAGCACACGATTGATGGTTGAATAAAATTTACCCCTTTAGGGGATTATGGACATGGATCTTACCATCCCTTTCTTTGATCTTTGTTTACATTGGGTAGTGTGTTTAGAATTCAGAGTTTGGTAGCTGCGTCAAATAGTATTGAAGCAAGGAGCTATGCTATCATTCTAAAATGTTTCAACAATGATTCTTAAAATGTCCTACATATAGTAAGGAACTCTGTGTCTCGATTAAAGAAAATCATCTTGAAAATTGGCTTCTCTAAAATCTAGACAAGATCTATGCTCCTACAGGTGAACAATTGTAGCATATCTAATAGGATCATGCCTTTAACATTTGATGCCATTTTGTTGTTGGGAATATAATTACCAACCTATAAAGGTATGTGTATTGGCATAGGATTTAAGGAAATGTAGTTGAGTTTATTAGAGGATGCATATTTTGTTGTACTAACAAGCCCAATAATAGAAGGGAATCTTTATATCACACTTGACATGTACCCACTAGACCTTGGGATGGTATCTACATGGATTTTTTGGATATTTTTCTGACATCTAGGAAGGAACGACATCCATGCAAAACCACAATTAAGGCACTTGATGTAGCAAGGTTGTTATTTCAAAAGTTCAAGGTGCACTTTGGGATGCTAAGGAGCATATTCTTAGATAGGATTTGAAATTTCTTAGTGCCTTTTGAACTACACTTGGGAGAATATTGACATAAAGTTGAAGAGATTTATAAATCTCCATCAAAATACAATGATGGATAGAATTACTAAATATGACATTGGTTCAACTTTTAAGGGGTTATAACCATAAACATCCAAATACCTAGGATGAAAATTGAATTTTTGTCTAACACTTTTACAACTTACTCGTTCACAATTGTATTACTAATGCCCGTTCTCAAACTTGTTTTTGCTATTTTCGACTACCATCCTTAGATATCATTTATGGATGGCAAGCAGGTGTGATAGGATACATCACACACACACACACACACACACACACAAATGGGAATTCCATTTTTGCGTATAAGAAACATTGGAGAAGTCGTGGGAGGTAAGAGTTTGGTTGCATATAAATAAAGGCTATAGGGTCTCAATAAGAAAATTAAGGATTTGTGGAATGGTCCTTTTAAATTGTTTGTGAAATTGAGTGGTAATGCCTACAAAATAAATCTACCCGATATGTGTGCATTTTATTTTGAATGAATGTGGAAAATTTAAAACTTTATGAACCTTCCATGTTGGAGATGGAAACTAAGGCATATGTCCTACCAACCTAAATGACTTAGCATTACAGTTGGTAGAATAAATATATTTGTAGAGTAGGTATATATCTACTATTTGGTGTTACATGAACTTTAGTGAATAGGGTTGAAAGGGAATCTTGTAGGGAATGCCAAATAGTACTCAAGTAGAAGGTAGAGGAAAATTTTCCTCCCATTATTAAGTGAATTATTTTGGGGAACAAAAGCCTCTCTAAATGGGGAGGTATGGTCCTCAATGGATCATTATATAATTTTTCATCTATCTTGGTACTTTACTAGAGCAACCATATAAATTAAATTGGTGGTAAATGCAGATAGTCATCGATCCATAATAAGTGCTGCTATATGCAACAAAGTCCCCACCCATTATATATATATATATATATAATATATATATATATATATATAAGTTTGAAACAAAAATTGTCAAATAGATACTAATAGAAACATTAGAATTTATTAACGGTGATGTTTCAGTTACCCGACAACCCAATCCTCAATATTATTGTACACAATTCTCATACTTTCAACAATAGTAAGCTAAGTCATAATGATAATCCTTATACTAGGAAGAAAGAAAAAAATATGTATAAACATAATAACAAAAGTAACAAAAATAAAAAATACAATTTAAAAGTTGACATTACATATGTAAGTAGTATTATGTTTCAATTTTTGTGGAATAATGTTATTTGCGCTTAGAACTTTGCCCATGGTAGGAGTTATTGAATGAATAGAGAGGGGACCATTGAAAGGGTCATTCAAAGTTCAATTGGAAACCCAAATCCTTTGCATGAATTTCCATGAATTAGAGTTTGTCTATATAATCACACATGGAACATGTAGAAGTCAAATCTTCCTATCTTATAGACCGAATACAAAAGAAACAGAAAAAGCCCTATAAAACACCTGCATTAGTTCCACTTATTTAAGATCATTGCCTCCATTTTGACCCCAATAATGAATGAAATCCAGCTAGTTTGAGAAGGCTTTATCAACCCTTACCCTTCTATGGGCTTACACAAAAGGCGAGTAACACTAATATTTCTTTACGAATGAGAACACCTCTCTTTCTAGGTGTTGGTCTAAGATGGACTATAATATTCATCCCAATATATTGGTAAGCAACTTGAGAAAAAGACGAAATGTAAAGAAGGTAGTTATATAGTTATTTTTGGATTGTATATTTGGAGAATATTTTAGAAAAAAAAAAAATTTCAAGTTTTCATCTAATTCTAAAATATTTTCAAAATTGAAAATCAAATTAAACTCATTGAAATTTAACATTAATGTATGGAATCTTAAATTCGTTCAAATTTAATATAAGAAAAGTAAATTGTATGAAATCTTAAATTCATTCCAATTTAATCTACAAAATAAATTGTATTAAATCTTATGAATGGTTTTCTAGTAAATGAATATTGTTGGAATAAAAGCGGCACCTCTCCATCGGTTCGTAGAGCATCATCTTTACTAGGAGCTGCAACGTGGGGCAAACGGCAATGCCGCCACTGGGATCGACGTGTGGTTATCCAATTGCATAAATTCCATGTAAGATTTGAGTTTTTAATTGTTGCAGTCATGCCCGTTGGGTTACACAGATCATTCCTTTTGCACTTTACTTATTTATACATGACTTATAAGCTTCCTCAACTAAAGAAAGACAATTCAACAAAAACATTGAGAAAGAGTTGAATTGTTTAAATGACATAGTAAATCGTATGAAATCTTAAATTCATTCAAATTTAACATACAAAATAAATTGTATCAAATCTTATGAGTGGTTTTCTACTAAATGAATATTGTTGGAATAAAAGAGACACCTCTCCATCGGTTCGTAGAACATCATCTTTACTATGAGCTGCAACGTGGGGCAAACAGCAGTGCCACTGAGATCAACTTTTGGTTTTCCAATTACATAAAATTTCACGTGAGTTGTTTTATAAAAGATGACTACTGTGAAAAATCCGAACTCTTCTCAGAAACCACATCACAGTAATCTGTAATCCAAAAAAGAGTTTTTAATTATTACAGTCATGCTCATTGGATTATACAGATCATTCTTTTGCACTTTACTTATTTATACATGAGTTATAAGCTTCCTCAACTAGGAAAAATAAGTCAACAAATACATTGAGAAAGAGTTGAGTTGTTTAAATGACATAGCAAACTCCATAGCGTTATCCTCCATTGAATAGAAATGGACTTTCTGTAGATACTTTTGATCCATAAGAACTATCTCTCAATACATTTCCATAGTCGCAAGTCCCTCCTATTTACAATCATAGAATTTCTTAAATGAAACGACTATATCCTAAGTGGATAATTTTGGATTATTCCATTATAGAAAGATCGAAACAAAACATACACAAAAGAAAGAGCATGGAAATTTTGAATGTATATATTTTATCTAGTTACAAAATCATAACGGTTATATCCTAAGTGATAACTTTGGAATATTCTATTATTGAAACAAAAGCAAAATACAAACTTGCATCAAAAAATAGTAAAACAATTTCAAGTGTATATTTTTTAATGAGTTGCAGAGTCATTATACAATGGTCATGTTTTTACATTTAAATTTTAACAATTCCAAGTATGCAAATCCGTATTAATTTACAACTACAATTGATCACCACCAGTATGTTGCCAAACTTAAAACTAACGATGCCATCAATATCCACTGCTCCGTAAAATTTGCAAATGGAGTAAACATATAAATTGTCTCGGTATTGTTTTATACTGCAATGATATACCACTGAGAGAATTGTGCCTACTCAAAGTGCATGACTTGGTACTTTTGAGCTCCCATAGTGTTTCGGAACGCCATGTATTTCATAATAAATCGATTTCAAGAAACAACTACCACACAAGAAAAGCGTTAGTAGTTTAAGATCATAAGGACATTACACGATTACGTTAAAATTTTTACATAAACATATATCTATAATATAATCATAAACATATATCTATAATATAATCAGAAGTTAAGAAAAATTATAGCAACAACATTGATTGAAATTGTTACTAAAAGTTAAGAGTTGAACATAGTTGACCCACCTAACTTGCAGTTATTCCCATGTAGTTCGGTTAGTTATGGGATAGCGAGTAGATTTTGCGGGAAAAAAATTACTCTCTTTTTATAGGGAAGGAAAATTTTAAGAATGAGAATTTATCTTAAAGTTTAGAAATTTGAGTGAATCTCACTAGTCCATGATATGAAAACTATAAAATTCTTGATGATATCCTTATAAGGATATTCAAATTTGTAATAAGTTTATATATAGCCTCTATATAATTTTGGTCATTTCAAAATGTAAAATAATTTTATACTAAAATTATTGCGAACAAATGAAAATTGACGAATCTCTTTCTTGGAAAAAATCATGGAAAATTAACACACCTATGAATATTAGCCCCTCAAATTTTCTTTGTTCAAACGAGAGACACGATAACAAATTCAAAATAGTAGTAACAAATTCAGAATAGTTAGCGAATTTCTAAATGGAAACCAATATTGTTTAATGGCACATGTTAATTGGAAGTATGAACATGTATAACTGTAAAGCATGATGGCATAAGTTGGCCCTAAATACCATTGATATTTCAAAGTTAGGAGAGTTTATCGATGAGATGGCAAAGATTACATTAAGGCTGAAACAAGACATAATTTTTTTTTGTCTAATCAAGTGTTTACAAATTAATTTTAAATTATAATAAAAATGCTTTGTTTATTTCTAAATTTTAGCATTAGGATTCGCATAAGTCATAACTAAAGTAGTAGTCAAACTAGAAATTGATTGCTAGAGTCCTATCTCAATAGGGATTAATAAGCATCAAAACAATCAATTCATGATATATCTCACATTGATCAAAATAAAAAATTATAATAACTAATTAAATTATAACTTTGTTTTTAAGCTATTATTATTATTATTATTATTATTATTAAAAGGATTTGTAGGTTTTAACCCTGTATAGAGATTACCTTTAAATGAATTCTTAAAAAATAGAAAATAAACAATGGCGAGAACATAAAACATAAAACATATATGCACAGATAATTTCCCCTGGATCCCGAAATTGGGACTACCATATTGATCTTTCATTATATTCATTTTAATGTTACAATACATATTTATACATATCAAAGCATCTATAAATCTCAATCCATTAACCCCGGATTATAACATAATCATAGTCCCCTTGACTGGATCTACAAGATACCATGGGTAGAAAACCATCATGCCAAAACCATGTGTAAACCCCATACATAAAACCATATATAGGTCTGCCCAGCTAATCGAAGGTCCAAAAAAACAATTCTGAGGGCACTGCCTTAGACCCCATAGAGGCGGGCTAGCACCCCCTCAAAAACCCCCATAGAGGAGGCTAACCGGCCCCCTTCTAACCCCTCGGCTTCATGGGTGGGGCTGGTCATGGAAAGAATATAACATACACTCAACATTCTCCCACTTGTATGTTTTTCCACACATGAGGTAATAGGCGAGCTTAATCATTGGTCCAACCCTGTAATGTCCATTGTTTCTCTACACTAAGAAAAGTTCTCAGTGATCACACACTTCATTAATGCATTTGCAATATTCTTCAAAGAGTTCACCTTTACCAGGAACACCATTTTGTCCTCAACCATATCCCTGTCATGTCTCCATTTCTATTCTTCTTTATAGTACAACTAGGGTGGATTTTGAGGGCAAGGGATGGCCAGGTCTGTGGACAATGTTATGTCATCAGGGGTCCAGATGGAGTTTTGAGGAGTTTCTATGAGATACAACGACATTCACTTGGTATACTCCATCATCCGCATAGTTTGCCTTTCGCTCTGGCGCATTTCGACCACTTTTGGAATACTGAGCTATTAGTGGGCTTGACTCAATTAATTACGTTTAAGGTGGCATTTCGGGAGGAATACATAGAATAACACCTTAGTGTAATAGCTCGTTGACACTGGAATGAGAAGATATACATGATGGGATGGTTAGATGAGAGTTTCAGTGATCTGGTAAGACATGACCAATTTACCATTTTCCCACATTAAAAAAAATATTTTAATTGAAATAAAAGAGGGAAAAGTGCTCCATGATTAAAATAATAATAAAATAGAAGGTTCTAGAGGAGTCCATCAAATCTATAAAAGAGGAGGAGGAGACCATTCGAAAGCATCTTGGTTTTCATATTGTTTCTTATTTGAGAGGTTGAGAACCCAGTTCTAAGCCGTTAATAGCCACAAGATGAAAACCCTCAGGTGATATAGAGAGGTTGGGTGAGCACCCATCTCTTCCCTTGGTGAATCCATTCAGGGTTCACAAGTTGCAGTGTATTGTTTTTTTAGTTTGTTTTGGAGGCTGATTTGTGGCATTGTTGTAGATCTATTTGAGGCCAGATTATCTCGCTTGTATGGGTTGTATGTGCATATAATACCCCAGTGATATAATTTAAATAAAGCTGAGAGTTTCCTTATTTATTATGTTATGAGATTGCAGTGCTCTATTTGTTTATTTTTACATGGCAATCTTTTATTGAATTTATAATAAATTTATATAGAGAGCTTGTTCTAAAAACTTCTGATTTGGAACATTAATGTGGTGTCAAAGTTGTGCATCTTGCTAGCCTCAAAGTTTTATCGAGGGTTTTATTATAGATTAATTTTTGAGAAAGCCAATTTTATTCTGTAAGGTATTGCGAGCGAGAAATCAAAATTTTTATGGTGTCATAGAATTTTGGTGTAGATCAGGAATATATTAAGGTTGGTGTATAATTTGTAGTTGTTGAAAGCTGAAATTCTAGCACGTTCAGGACCGAATCAGTAGGAAAAATATACACGAATTTCCTGTGCAACGACGACCGGATCTATTAAGCGAGATTCAAGGATCGACCTGAAATAATCAAAGATCGAGGTTGTTGTAATCTTATTTTCAAGTGGGTCGGGAAGAATAGTCAACAATGACAGGATGTGACGGTGGTATATTTTTGTATGAATCAGTACAAAAATTTTGATAAAAAACCATACGCTCAATATTCCGTATTTATTTTTCCGATACAGGCGTATTTTTTATGGTTTTTGTATCAAAATTTGTATGGTATCTTATCGAATTTTAATTGGAACCTGGAAACCATATTTACCAAATATGGTCGAATCACGGTTAAAAATACGAAAATTCCCCTGTACGATTCGAATACCGAATACTTCGATAAAATTCAATCCGGTTCGTAGTGTAGGTGTTTAACTATTTGGTTGCATGTATGGTTCATTGCTTGGCATAGTTAATGGTTGCGGATGGTTTATTAACTAAAGAACAAATAGAAACAAATAGATTGTTGCGGTATGGCACGCTGGAGATGGCATGTTGTAAAGTGAAAGAAAAATTTTGTAGTATGGCATACAACAGAGAAAAACAAAAATTGTTGCGTATGTCAAGCAACAAAGAAAGACAAAATTCACCCAATAGATTGTTCATTCACTAAACACAAATAGATTGTTGTTGTATGGCATGCGCGCATAGGAAAATAGAAATTGCTGTGGTATAGCATGCACCCAACTAAAAACATAAAAAAATGCTGCTTTACAGCAATGCACCCGGCAAAAAACATAAAATTTATGAGACTTATGTATTACTTAGATTTTATAAGTTAAATGAGTAATAACAGTTATGATCCAAATTCTCAATCTCAAAAGTAAGTTGTAAAGTTATGAGCATTTATGTTATTAAATCTTATTTTCTGGTTAGATTTTTACCACTCACAAAGAAGGAAATGGAAATATTTAAATTAGAAAATTTCTTTTTCCAAAAAAAAGGGGTTGATTTTTTTATAAAATAAATTTGAATACTAATTTTCTAAATAGAGAAGGATTTTACATTAATGAATCTTTGAAATCAAAGAAAGAATATAGGTTTTTGAAAAGAGTATATGGTTTGGAGGGACATGCACAGAAAGCTATGATTTTTCCTACTCATAGAGAAGGAAATGGAAGTATTTAAATTAGAAAATTTCTTTTTCAAAGACGAGATTGATTTTTCTATAAAATAAATTTGAATATTAATTTTCTAAATAAACAAAGATTTTATATTAATAAAATTTTGAAATCCAAAAAAGAATATAGGTTTTTGAAAAGAGTATATAGTTTGGAGGGAAGTGGTGAGTGTAAATTCTTTTTGAGTGGATTTGGTTCTGAATTTTTTTTTGTTATAAACAGTTATAAGTTATATAAAATTCAAAATAAATTAGAAAGAAGATAGCTAAAAATATCTTGAAAATATATTATTTAAAAAATGTTACATTATCGAATTTTTTTCGAATTGAAAATTTTTCATTCGAATTTTTATCGTATCGAATTCGAATCCGAATTTGGTAACTATGAGGTAAACAATGGGGACAAGAGAAATGTGATCTATATATTTTAAGAGAGGAGCCTCCAATCAGAGAGTCGAACGAAGACTAGTATCATTTTTGTAATGCACTGACACCAAGCCATACATTGGAAGGGTTAACAACGAAATTTCCAGCGACTAGGCACGTCAGATCAGTACTCGCAGAGATCGGTTGGTGATTATTGGTGCGGGATTAAGCATTAATTCTCAGATAGAAGATCACTAAAGGAGACGGGTGAAAAACGAAACGTCCCAGCTCAAGATAGAAGAAAATAGAGGAAATGGTAAGAGCTACAATGGTTTACGGGGTTGAGTTCCTCGGACGACGAAAAATCTAGTCGACTAGAGTGCGTTGGTTGTGGTGCACATAATGTTATTTGGAGTTGTTGGTTAAAGGGGCTGAAAAGCCAAATTTCTTGTCGACACTTTGGAGAAATATCGTGCAACACACATAATAACGACAAAAGAATTCCTAATGGTGTCGCTTCATAGCGCGAGGGCCAAGGCGAGGCAACGTGAAATCTGACGCATCATTGGAGAAAGTCATGGCAATTAGAATCAATTTCCTTGAAGACCAAATTTGTAAAAAACTGGTGCATTAAAGGGCCGCATTCTCAGCTGGAAAGGTCCGAAATATTTAATTGGTTGAAGTTGTTGAAGAATCTATTTACTGTTTTAGTCATATTTCCAGCCATAGTTGTCATTGTAACGGGCCAACCCTTGACTTCTTCAAATCGCATTCTCTCTCTACGTATAACAGCTCGATCCAACAATTGAAAGTGCATGAAATCCTTAATTTGGTGGAACACGTTCGAGTTAATTTGCAGTTGACGGCCTATTCTTCTCCTTTGGTGGTGCATACTAACCAACTCCAACGTTTCTGAAGTATGACAATCTAATTTAATTTCTGAGCTGGATATGTGGACTTTATAGTGTATTGTCAATAGTTCGATATACATAGTTTATGAAGCAGTAATCTAATTGCTGGATGAGGTTGGAGATTTTCTTTGCTGATAGAGGAGCATATACACTCTTGGGAAGCATGTGTTGTAGTTCTATATGTTCGAAATAGTGGGAATTTGTTTTGCTAAACATCCACGTAGACAATGTGTCTCTGAATCAAATTGTTGGATGTCTTCTCAAGAGGACTGTATTTCTATTGGCAACTACCTTTAAACTAGTATTGAGGCTAGTTGATTGAGCAAGGGTTCTGTATTTCTATTGGCAACTACCTTCAAAATAGTATTGAGGCTAGTTGATTGAGCAATGGTTTGGCAGATTGTCTTAACTGTCAGCTTGGTGTACAGGGCTTCACTTCTAGTGGTCTGATATTTGCATTTTCCTGTCAATTACTACTAGGTTCCTCATTTCTATACAACCAAGAAATCCGTTTGAAACCTTGTGAAACCATAGGATTCTTCTCGTAATGTTTGCATGCATATATCAGTGATTTGTTTTTATTAAATGACAAAGAGAATTTGCTGACTGTTATGTTATTTATGAGTATAGTCAATGAGGGAAAATCTTGCCAATGAACTCATGGGTTGTTCTTCAACCCTCTGTTGTTATTGGTATCAAGTATAATTGAAAGATACCTACAACAGTTTGCAACCAAACCATTTGACAGAAGGCATCACTAAAACCCATTTAAAAACTCAGAAAATTTCTTGAAAATAAGGAGGGGACCCCACAGTGCTATAGAGATTGAGTTGCAGAGGTGCCATTGCACCCCCTTGAACCTGTAAATTGTGGGAACCTTATTGAGTCAAGTTGTTGTTAAGATTGGGGATCTATTGGGAGATGTGCAATCAGTTGTTCAAATTCTTGTATGACTTAGAGTTTTGCACTGCCCAACTTGCCCATCATCATTTGGCCTTGTAAACATTGTTGAAGTTGTGTTGTAATTAAGTTGGGAGAATTCTGGTAGTCAAAACAGCTTGATGTGGATGTCCTTGTCATATACTCTCAACAAATTTATTGGAAGAGGGTTATCACAGAAATTATAAGTTGTTGAGTGTGAGTGAAGGGTGGTTTAGGAAGAGTCTTCTCTCCAGTATTCTTGGGTTAGAGTTCTATTGAATTTGATGGTGTTAACTCAGCTGGTCATGTCATTTGTATAGCAAGTTTATGTTTGAGTATATGTTGTTGAGTCATAATATGAATTCATGTGGGAGACACAGCAAGTTGGAAGACTAATGTTTGTGGCAGCGTCCATTGAAAAAGAAGCATTGTTGGTCGATTGGGAAGAAGTCACCAGGTACATTTTCCTTATTTCCTACGTATTGAGATTTATGTCCAATTATTATCTCTAGGTTATGAGTTTAATTCCTCAACTGCTCCTAGAATATAGTATGGCTGAAATATCATCTTCTTATGCTATGTTTGAAGAAGTGTAAAAGAAATTTCTCTACTACAACGCTATACCATTAAGAGACTCTCACTTAACTCAGATTTCTCATGGATAACCTATCAGAAACTTGGAATAAATTGGCAACAGGCCAAGAGAAGTTGGATGAGTCGTCGAGGAAAATCACATACCTTAGTGTTGATCCTCTAGCCAAGATAAATTTTATGAGAAAGATACTAGGAAGTTTTAGATCTGGAAAAGATGTGGAGCCTCTAGAGCATCCAAAGAAGAGCAGAAACCAAATGAGAAAAGAAGTGATATGTTTTAGATGTCAGCAAGGGTAGACACTAGATCACAAGTGTAAATCTAAGGGAGAACTGATATAGGTAGAGTAGGAGGGAACTCATTCTGTCCATTTAGATGAGGATTATTTTGAAGAGAATTAGCAGGCATGTGAGGATGATGGCAGCAATGATTGTATGCATAATTATATAGTGGATCAGTGTAACGAGCAACAGATTATTCCCATGTAGAGAGGAGACCAGGGAGGTGAGCTATCAGTGGCAATCCAACATGGTGAGCACATAGGGGAGCTTAAGTAGACCTGTAGAGATGCTGACGACATCCCATATTTATATTCGGGTGCGTATTATGAGCTGCCAGCAGACCCTATGAGATACATTTAGGACAATGAGTCACCAGTGGTGATTCAGCCGCAGCATCATATGGCGGATCAGGGGTCAGCCGAGGAGGATGATGTGCACAGTATGCATGGTGAGCCTTCTAGGGAGGGCTAGTTGGAGGTTCATCTTGAACTCGCGATGATGGAGGATGAGAAACCACCATTGGGGTCAGTTGTTGATGAGAATTAGACACATGCATAGACAATTGGAAGGGTAACAATGTTCATTGACACTTGTCCTCAGAAGATGTTGGAGGATGATAGGACAATTTGGCAGGAGACTTGTGGAATGGAGTGGTGTAGAGCTTCCTATCAGTCATGGGAGGTCGCAGTGCATCCATATTTGGGTTTACCCATTGATGAAGTGCAAGTTGATTTAGTGGCAGCTAATAAAGCTGCAACATTCTTATGGAGCAACCCTCTCCAGGAGTTTATAGACAGGGTTTGCAACACAATTTGCCCACCTTTTCCATTCAAGGGATAGAGGAAGGATTTCTTTGACATGTTTTGAATGTCCAAGGAAAGCATCAGGACTTGAGCATGGACCAATATCAGCATAGCAGATGTACTGCTTGCACATGAGTCCCTACATTGGATTGGCGAGAGATCATGAGATGGTACCCTGTTGATGGAGTATCATTTTTAGTAAGAGGCACTATATTACAGGAGCCCTTAGAGGTAACGGATATCACATGCTTGAGTTGGTAGCAGTATATAGGCTGGCCACTCATTAGTATTTCAGCATGACATCAACATGATGACATTGACCTTGGTCTATGCCAAGGGTTGGATTGGAGAGAGGTGATGAGATGGTACAGAGTTGATGGGGCAACACTTACAGCCGGAGCTATAGCACAACAAGGCCATGGAGCATTGATGCTCCTTCTTAGTGGCATTGGGATCCATGTGGATCTACTAGTAGTATGTTGAGTCAGCGACAAACATGGGATCTAGGTATTCGAGGATCCAATCATGTTTTGATAGCTTGGAGGCGTGATGTGGACCATTGGTTCGTATGGGACCCAGGAATTGGGTCTCAGTTCCATCGGGAAACCAGATTGGTCCACAGGTTTGGATTTCTTGAGGGCAAGAAATCTTAGGGTGGGAGGATCGTCATGTCCCCATTTTTATTCTTCTTCATGGTACAACCACGGTGGATTTCCAAGGTAGGGGATGACCAGTTCCATGGAGGAGGTTATGTCATCAGGGGTCTCAGTGGAGTTTTGAGGAGTTTCTATGAGGTCTGATGACATTGTCTTGGTATACTCCATCATCCGCACAGTTTTCCTTTTGTTTCGGCACATTTCAACCACTCTTAGGAAACTGAGTTATTAGTGGGCTCGACTCAATTAATTACAGTTAAGGTTTCATTCTGGGAGGAATACGTGGCCAAACAACTTAGTGTAATAACTCGTTGGAACCAGAACATGTAGAGCTACATGATGGGATGATTAGATGAGAGTTTCAGTGACATGGGGAGACATGATGGCCAATTTACCATTTTGCCACATTAAAAATAATATTTTAATTGAAATAAAAGAGGGAAACTTGCTCCATGATTAAAATAATAATAAAATAGAAGGTTCTAGAGGAGTCCATCAAATCTATAAAAGAGGAGGAGGGGACCATTGGAGGACATCTTGGTTTTGATATTGTTTCTTGTATGAGAGGTTGAGAACCCAGTTCTCTAGTCCATTGGTAGCCTTAGGATGAAAAACCTCGAGTGATATAAAGAGATTGGGTGAGCACCCGTCTCTTGCCTTGGTGAATCCATTCAGAGTTCACAGGTTGTAGTATATTGTTTTTCAAATTCTTTTGGAGGTTGATTTGTGGCATTCTTGTAGATCTGTTTGAGGATAGATTATCTCGGTTGTATGGGTTGTATGTGCATGTAAAAACCTAGTGATCTAACATAATAAAGTTGTGAGTTTTATTATTTATTAGGTTATGAGATTGCAGTGCTCTATTTGTCTATTTTTACATGGCAAGCTTATTTTAAATTTATGATTAATTTTATGTGAAGAGCTTGTTCCAAAAATTTATGATTTGGAACATTAAAATCCTCACAAAGTGATATTGAACATCAATGTTCTTTGTCTTTGAATGATAAGCATTGTTCTTTTCCAATAAAGTTTCACTTTGGCTATCACCATTTATCCTTATAGCTCATTGTACTAACCCCATACTTAAACACAATCTCTGCAACCAAATTTCTTTATTTCTTGCATTAGTGCCTACCATTTATTTTTCCTCTATAATTGAAAGTACCACTATATACCATCTCTTGCTCATCCATCTAACTGCACCTCCAAATAGGTTAAACACATACCCACTTATAGATATTCTTTGATCTAGATCTCCAACCTAGTCTACATCAAAAAAGCCACGGATGTCCAAAACTCTATCCAATCTTGGTATACCTTAGTAGCACAAACTATAATTATTAGTGCCACACAAATACCTAAAAACCTACTTCAATCCTATCTAATGTTTATTTCCTAGTTTTGACATGAACCTACTCAATAATTCCACTACATGTGGAATGTCTAGTCTAGTACAGATCATTGCGTACATCAGGAAACCAACTCCACTTGCGTATGGAACACAAGACATGTCATCTTCCTCTTCTTGTGTCTTGGGACACTATTTAGTAGATAAAGTTTCACCTACAGATATAGGAACCTTCACTAGTTTACTATCCTGCATATTGTACCTCTAGAGTATTGTCTCGACATACTTCCTCTAGTTTAACTAGAGATTCCTCTTTTCCTGATCTTATCTAATTTCCATGCCCAAAATATAGTTTATAGCACTGATATCCTTCATGTTGAATTTTGAGGACAATTGGGTCTTGAAATCTTGGATAATTTCTTTGTCATTTCCAATCAACAGTATACCATTCACATACAAGACCAGATAAATACCACTGTCACCAATTAATTTAAAATACATAGAATGATTTGGTTTTCTTTTGGTGAAGCTAAGTCCCCATATAAATGTATCAAGTTTATGATACCACATCTTTCGTGACTGGTTTAACTGATAGAAAGAAATTTTTAATCTACATACTAGTTCTTTCATACCCTTCACCGCAAAGCCTTCAGGTTTCTTCATGTAGATCTTTTCTTCCAGATCCCCGTGAGGAAATGTTGTCTTCACATCCATCTATTATACCTCAAATTCAAAATCAATAACAACATATAAAAGAAATATAATAGAAGCTACATTGGCAACAGGAGAAAAAATATCACCAAAATCGATTCCCGACACCTCAGAATAAACTTTTTCAATCAACCAACCTTTATATTTATCCACCTTACCTTGTTCATTCATCTTCTTCTTAAACTCCCATTTTCTGCCAATGGGTTTCCTTCCAGCTGAGAACTCCACCAGATCCCAAGCCTCATTTTTATGCAAAGATGCTATTTCGTCAACCATGGCCTCTTTCTAATGTTTTCCATCCTCTGAATCTACTACTTCCCTCGCAGTTCTGGGATCATCATTAGTAATAGATAAAATAAAATTTGAACATAAAGCAAATGGATTATACCTTTTTTACTGCCTTATTTCTCAAAATGAGCTTCTCATAGCTGGAGTTTGTGGTTCTTCATCTTCTAATTCATCTTCTATTGTAGAGTTTGATTCTTTCTCCTTTAACTCAAACTCTATCTTCTCAAGTTCCTTTGGTAGGACTTCATGTTTAATAATATCTTTCACCTCTCTAAACACCACATATCAGTTGTACACAACCTTCCTTGCTTTTGGGTTCCAAATTTTATAACCATTTAGACCATCCTTATACCCAATAAAGATGCACTTTTAGAATTACTATCCAACTTGGTAATTTTCTTCTTTGGGACATGTACATATGCATCATAGCCAAATACCCTTAGATGTGAAAGAAAGGGTTTCTTACCAGTCCACACCTCTTATGGATACTTATCCTCCAATGCTAATGAAGGTGATCTATTAAATAGGTAACATGTGCTCTCCACCGCCTCTGCCTAGAATTCCTATCCTAACCCGACACCATTCAACATCCTTCTTTCCTTTTCCATCAACATCCTATTCATTATTTATGCAACTCCATTTTTCTAAGGTGTGTATGGAGTAGTCTTCTGTCATTCTCTACCACACTTCTTACAAAACTCTTTAAATTCCTTCTTATAGAACTCTCCACCATTATCTGTCCTCAACACCTTTATCTTCTTCCCTATCTGGTTTCCCACCAGAGCCTTAAATTATTTAAACCTGTAAAATACTTCAGATTTATTACTGAGGAAATATATCCATGTATTCCTTGAGAAGTCATCTATAAATGATACATAGCACATAGACTTATCCAATGATGGAACTGACACAAGTCCAAACACATCACTGTGTATAAGCTCTAATATCCCTTTTGATCTCTTAGCACTAGTGGTGAAACACACCCGATTTTGTTTCCCATATCCATAATATTCGTATAAATCAAAATCCATAGAGAAATTAGACATACCTTCTACCATACCATTACGATGAAGTATTTGAATGCCCTTCTATGTAATATGTTGAAGCCTTTGATTCCAAGTCATGGTCTTTTCTCCAGAGACCACAAGGTTTCCTGCTCCACTTTCAAGAACCACAAAACTATTGCACCCATCAATAACATTGCAACCCAAAAGCTTGTACAGAGTTTCAATCCAAACTTCTTGCATCAATACCAATTCTCCTTGAACCATCTTGATGTATCTTTCTTGAACATTGTTTTTACAGCTACATCATCCATCTTGCTTACAAAAGTTAGATTTTTGGTCAATGTAGGAATATGTAGACCACCCGAAAGTGTTCTAATCCTCCCCCCTTTTAACTTCAACTTGACTTTTCTACGATCAATGATTCTAGCCTTCCTACCATCCCCTAAGAAGACATCATCACCACTATATTTCTCATTTTCATATAACCAATCCCTATGGGTAGCGAAGTGAAATGATGCACCTCAGTCAATCAACCATGCCTCATGATCTATATGTGTACTTAAATAAGAAGCCAAGTACACATCGCCACCTTCATCTAAGGTTGTTTTCACCTCTTCATAACGAGCATCATCAGATCCCTTTCCTTTCTCAGGAGATTTAGATCTACAATCCCTTTTTAAGTGCCCTTCCTTTACAGATTTCCAACACACCTTTACAGGTTTTCTTGGAGATTTAGATCTCACTCTAGATTTAGATCTCTCACTCGAGGACTTACTTTTATTTATGTTCTAGGACCATACTTGTACAGACAGGGCACCTCCATTCTATCCCACTATGTTTTTCCATCTCAACTCTTCCCACAATAAAAATGAGACTATTTCATCAAACTTCGAGGTAGTTGTATTGCTATCTATTGCAACAACTAGACTATCCCACGAATTTGGTAGAGAACATGACAAACTGATGCAGTTATCTTCATCTGAAATTTTAATATCAACAGATAAAAAATGTTTTATCATAGTATTAAAGGCGTTCAAATTCTTTTTCACCAAGTCTTGATCCTTCATCCTCAGGTTATATAATTTTTTCCGTATAAGTAGTTTTTTCCCCAGAGACTTATATTGGTACAAAGTCCCTAACTTGTCCCACAAATCCTTTTATGTAACTTTCCCTGATACATTCAACAATACTGAATCTGTGATAAAAAACCGTATTGTGATCTTTTCTTTCTAATCCAACTTTTTCGAGTCTTCATCTGACATTATCATTAGTTTAGTCCCCAAATCTACCATGATCCATATATATTTATCCACTAGAACATCCTCCATCTTGAGTTTCCACAACTCAAAACTCTGACGATTAAATTTCTCGATCTCTATCTTTCCACTACTCGCTGTTATAGACATTTTTGGGCACTTCAACCCCAATCATAAATGTCCATAAACTGAGGGCTCCTAAGTCCCTAAAAGTGTTGCTTCACTGCCTAAAGGAACAAGGTCAGCTGATTACATCATCTCCCAGAAATTCTCCACTAAAAACTGCTCAGAAATGGTCAAAACTGGACCATAATGAATACCCAATGCAGAGGGTGTGATGCATATCTTCTTCCCAGTGTACAAGGTGTGATGCATACTGAATGGCCCCTTTGTAGGGTCTGATGGTCAGGAATGGACAAATGGCAGGGACAAAATGTGAGGTGGAAGATCATGGAATCTTCCAGAAGCTTCCCCTCTGACACTGGCCTCTCTGTTTTTGACCAAGGATGAGTAAGAGATCATCATTCTCCAAGTGGAATCAGGAACTATCAGAGAGAGGACACTAATCAAGACCCTAGAAGATGACTCACCCCGTACAATCATCTATATATGGATCCCTCATCACAGAGATCGAGAGGCTAGAATCTTGTATCTTGTAGAGAAGTGCTGTTGGTTTTCTGGTGTAACTTCATAGTGTTGGGTGATCTAAGCTCTACTTGAGGTGAAGAAGGGCTTTCTTGCTGGAGGATGATGCTGGGTCAGAACATATGGTTGTAATCTTCTTGCTACTTTTGATCTTAATAAAGCTATTCAAGTTTTCCTCCATATTCTTGTATGTTTGCTTATATATGCATTTGTATGGTTAACACATATCTGGTCCTATTTTATTTATGAATATATATCTTTGTTCTTCGATAGTAGTATGTTGTTGTGATTCCACAGGTGCTCTTTGAAGCTGGGCAGACAAAGAAGAAGTGACAAAGCTCTATCAGGAAGGAGAGGAATCAAACAAGGAAATCAAGCACAAGACTAAGGTTGGTCTCCTTTGTTCCACTCTTATCTATTTTCATAAAGGAAAGCGAAAGTAGACTTTACTTGTTTGTTTCTAAGATAGCTACTAGTCCTAGTGGGAATAGTAGCATTCGAGTGGACACTATTCCCGGTAACAAAATGGCGACTCCACTGGGCAGCGACTAGATTATTTGTTAGCCTATCTTTGTTTCTTTTATAAATCTACAGACGGAGCCTGAAGCTAAGCCAGCTAGCCTCCGAACTGCATTTGTTATACAAATGCAAAGTAGATCAATGATGCTTCAGTCTATCTTCGGGTTTTTTTTATGAATTAAACAATCGATCTACAAACACTCTAATAGCCCTAAGTGGTGGCTCTATTAACCTCCTTAGATCGACCCCTGCGATTTACATATACTGAACATCACTTACTCGGCCTAAATCCCTGAATTGAATTGCAAATTGTGAGTAAAAACGCGTTTAAAGTCTCACACTGGTATCATCGCACCCTGCCTTCAAGGCAGTCTGTATGCATCGCACTTCTCAAGTGCAGTAGGTGCGCTGCATACTGAATTCACTGTGTGACAGGTGCGATGGTCAGGGAAGGTTAACTTTACCTTCAGAGTTTGGTTTTTCCCTCACTATTTTCATTCCTATTCAGGAGTTTTGTTGTCTGTGGTCAGTGTATCTTTGTGAAAACCCCCTTCTCTACATTATTCCGCCTCTATAGTGCAAAGAACTGTAAGTGTTTTTATGTATTGTGCGCCATTTTCAGTTCTCTTTTGCAAAGAAGTAGCATAGTCGAACTGTCATTTCTTGATCTGAAAGTGTCGTAGCTGTTGTTTTCAGTCATAGAAGACAATTCCATTGTTCTTGATAGTCGATTATATAGTTACTCTTTTACATGATTTGAATTAGTAGTTTTTAAAGTGTCGAAAAGCAATTTTCATTTCGAAATTGCAAAGTGTCTCTCTTACCTTCACTTCATTTTGAAAAGAAATTTGTTGAGTATTGTCG
>APFE031349540.1:92992-122823 GCA_000404065.3 Pinus taeda
CTGCTTGGAAAGTGCTTGGTTCGCCATCGCTTTTTCCTGAAATGAGAAATCTGACAGGCTTTGACAAAGGAACCAGTCGACCATTAGGGATCCTTCCAAATATGGCCATTACTTCGAGAAGGAAAATCGTTCACATGAACGTGATGGTAGTTCAAGGACCCTTGGATTATAATCTACTCCTTGGACGCGACTATATTTGTTGCATGGGAGCCGTCGTATCCTCACTATTTAGAGTAATGTGTTTTCCGCACAAAGGCAGAATGGTCAAGCTCATAGACCAAATGTCATTCCCCGGTTCACACATCGCAAATAGTAAAATGCCATCCCTAAATGGTCTTTTCATGCAAGGAATATCTCATCGATCTCTAGTCCGTCAACCTGATGAGCGCGAGTGATTCAGGAGGATGTGACTGCAACCCAGGGGGCATGCACCCTGGTCTGTTTCGGCAGGAAAACCTTGGGTATAGAGTAGGTTTCCACGGAGGATATATGACTAGTTTGACACACCCATCCTCACAGGAAAATGGGATTAGGCTCGAATAAGATACCTTCATTCAAGTTATGTGAGTGGAGTAACTCTACGCCACTCCCCTTTGTTTATTTCAGTAAACATCACCAAGGAAGCATTCTATCTGCTACACGGATGGAACTTTCATGGTAACCTGGGAATATTTCGCTATACCTGGGGGCATGCAAACATATCCGCATGTAAGCGAAGAGCGACCATTTATTTTTTAATCTTGTAGGACCTCTAACCCTTTAAACCCGTAAGGCTGGTCGTTTCCTAGCTTGCATAAATAAAGGATCCAGGGCAAAGCTTCAAAAGGTGCAAGCCCCTTCAAAATGGCATCTTGAATGAGACATCCTTATTATACGACTGGTGAGTAGAGTTACCGCAGGGTTCAAGCTCGTTAAAAAATAAACCCGCCACGAGCAGTTTTAGTGCATAGTTCAAGCTCGTTAAAAAATAAACATAAGTCATGAGCAAATGTTTCCCCCAGAGTTTAAGCTCATTAAAAAATGAAATGGTAGATAACCACTATGAATGCCTTATCGCCAGCTTTTGAGCCTTGGTCGTGTTCTCGCCATCACCTCCACTATGTTTTTAGCTGATCATTCACCTCCATATGATTGTTTACCCTTTCGAGGAACATCTGCGAAGAGTGATTCTTTTAGCCATCCTTGTGACACTGCCATGATTGGAAAATTTCAAACCTTACCTGGAATCAGATGCTACCCTAAATCATCACTCGTTCCTCGAAAATGAGTCTCCTTTAAGCTCTTTTCAACTGACTCATAAAACATGAAAAGATTTCCTAGTGATTAGCCTCACTGGTTCGTTAAATTCATCAGAAGTGCTATCCCTCCTCTAGATTTTAATCTTTTTGGACATGAGGGATTATTACACAAAAAGATCGAGCGTTTTTCTTGTTCAGCTCTTTAAAACTATTGAAAATTCATCCCTTTCGTATTATTTTACGCTTTTTTGGACTTAAGGGATTATATGATGAAAAAGAATCTTTGGAGTCTCCTTTCCGTCCCTTTTAGACTCTCTAAAATTGAAAAGGACCAAGTTATCTTTGTCGTTAAACTCGTTAAAACCAAAGAGCGACAAACTCGTCGAAATGGACGAGAACAAGTTTCACTGTCGCTATGCTCGCTAAAATATAGCGACAGGTTCGCCCGAAGGGCGGATTATAGAAAAAACATATTTTATCCTCATCAAGCTTGAGAAAAATAAAGGGGTATTGGTTAGCAATGACTGGGGAAAATTGGGAAGAAAACTTGAAAAACTTTATTGGTAGCAAGTCGCTCTTGAACATGACACTTTCCTTCCGCATCCAAGCCAGGTTGGGTTGTTCCATTCACTAGTCATCACCATTGGTCTGTCACACCATCCATATTTGGGGTTAATGCTACCAATCCATCGTCAGTGTCTCTGATATGTTCAAGAGAAGTCATTCAGACAATTTGCCTATGTCTCACCCACTGCAATACACTCATGCTCCATTCTTTCATGACTGCCACCCTGAACCCTGTATCGTCATATTGTTTTCACCTCCAAAATCATTTGCTTCGTTCCGTGTCGTAGATGTGGGATTCATTAAGGCCCTCCTACAACGGGTCACTTCTTGTCGACGTCATCTCATTATCAAAGAAGTTGACCTAGGGACAACCCTTTCAGTACTTTGAAGCTTGCATGCCTCAATGGAAAGTTTCTCACTTTTGGCGACAGGTTTAGATTAATGGCCTTCGACCAAGAGATTTTGTGTGGTGTTTGACGCCAAGTCCTTTTTCACACCACGTGAATTTTACTGTAGTACCTTTAGGGTCATTGTCATTATTGGTGATTCCTCCCGTGCCTGTTAACAGCTTACATCATTGGCTCGTAATCAGGCGATGTCTCTCCATGTTCGAGTCCAGAACATTTTTCACATGGATCGACTTGTACTCTGAGTGAAGATTGAATGAGTTTTGAAGACCCCAGATCTAGTTTCATCCATCCGGGTTGCGATATATTCAGGAATGTAAAGACATCAAATGTACATCATTTCCGAATAGATGATCATCCAAATCAAAGGATGATGAGTCTGAATCATCAGTCTGCCACACAGACGATTGTCTGTCCAATGTACATGAAAATGAATTTATAAAGTTGAGCATGGGAATGCCCACCTCAGCTAGATCATGAAAAAATGTTGTTAAGATAATGTATTGTATTGTATCTTATTACAGGTCGCCTCCCAGCTTGAAAAAACTTCAGATCCTCATGGTAAAGCATTTCACCCGACATCAAAAAGATTAACGACCTCATGCTTTAGGGGACAACTGTTATAAAAAAAATTGGGCACTTCAACCCCAATCATAAATTTCCATAAACTAAGGGCTCTTAAGTCCCTAAAAGCGTTGCTTCACTGCCTAAAGGAACAAGGTCAGCTAATTACATCATCTCCCAGAAGTTCTCCACTAAAAACTGCTCAGAAATGGTCAAAACTGGACCATACTGAATACGCAGTGCAGAGGGTGCGATGCATATCACCTTCCCAGTGTACAAGGTGCGATGCATACTGAATGGCCCCTCTGTAGGGTACGATGGTTGGGAATGGACAAATGGCAGGGACAAAATGCGAGGTGGAAGATCATGGAATCTACAGAAGCTTCCCCTCTGACACTTGCCTCTCTGTTTTCAACCAAGGATGAGTAAGAGATCATCATTATCCAAGTAGAATCAGGAACTATCAGAGAGAGGAAACTAATCAAGACCCCAGAAGATGACTCACCCCCCGACAATCATCTATATATGGATCCCTCATCACAGAGATCCAAAGGATGGAATCTTGTATCTTGTAGAGAAGTGTTGTTGGTTTTCTGGTGTAACTTCATAGTGTTGGGTGATCTAATCTTTACTTGAGGTGAAGAACGAATTTCTTGCTGGAGGATGATGCTGGGTCGGAACATATGGTTGTAACTCTCTTGCTACTTTTGATATTAATAAAGCTATTCAAGTTTTCCTCCATATTCTTGTATGTTTGCTTATATATGCATTTGTATGGTTAACACATATCTGGTCATGCGTTATTTATGAATATAGATCTTTGTTCTTCGATAGTAGTATGTTGCTATGATTCCATAGGTGCTCTTTGAAGCTGGGCAGACGAAGAAGAAGTGGCAAAGCTCTATCAGGAAGAAGAGGAATCAAACAAGGAAATCAAGCGCAAGACTAAGGTTGGTCTCCTTTGTTCCACCCTTATCTATTTTCATAAAGGAAAGTGAAAGTAGACTTTACTTGTTTTTTTCTAAGATAGCTACCAATATTAGTGGGAATAGCAGCATCCAAGTGGATACTATTCCCAGTAACACTCACCATCTTCTTTTACTACAAGAATTGATCTTGGAGATCTCCCATTGAACATGGTCTAAGACAGGCCTGAGAAAAATCCCTCACCAGTAAAAGGATCCCCTTGAAGTCGAAACAACTCTGATACCAAATGTGGGTTTCACCCCTATACATAAACTACCTGCAAATGAATTCATAAAAATGGAAAATAAACAATGGCGAGAGCATAAAACACAAAACATATATACACAGATATTTCCACCTATATGACAAAACTGGGACTACCAGATTGATTTTTAATTATATTCCTTTCAATGTTACAATGCATATATATACATCTCAAAGCATACATAAACCCCAATCCATTAACCCTAGATTATAACATAATTGTAGTTCCCTTGACCGAATCTACAAGATACAATGGGCAAAAAACCATCATTCCCAAAACCATGTGCAAAAACCGATGAACAAAAAAAAGTTTCCCGGGACACTGCCCTGGATCTTGTAGAGGGGGGCTATCAACCACCCCAAACCCCTAATTATGGGATTAATCATCCCCTCGCTAACCCTCCTGCTTCACGCACAGTGCTTGGAAAGAATATAACACATGCCCAACATAATTAATATATAATTTAAACATATATACATTTAAATAAATGTGAAATCTTGACCCCTGCTTTAATATGAACATTTGTAATTTGTAAATAATGTTTCCTACAACACCATGGGGCAATACCATCTATTATCAATACCACATGCCCAAATATCCATAACTCACTTCATATGACACTTGTTCATATGACATTTTTTTAATTAACCAATTTAATTATTAAAAAAAAAGAACATGACTGCAAAAATCTTAACTAATTTGCGTATTCTACTAAGAATATTTTAAAATATTCCATGGAGGTTAAATCTCTTCTGTCTTCCCAATAATTATTGATAATTAAATTAAAATTATTGAAGCCCTATTCCAAAATATAAACAATGTAATAATATTGTTTACCATGGAGATTTATCCCCACTTTACCATGAAGATTATTAATGTGTACATAGTGCTTGTTATAATACAATGTGCCACTACCATGGTTTATCAATACCTCATTCCCAAAAAACCATAACTCACTTCATAGTGCACTTGTTCACATGTCGTTTTTTTTAATTAATTAATATTAGTTAAAAAAATATAAAAGAGCATAAGTACTTAGGAGATAAATCTCAACCCTTGATTTGTGTATACTACTAATAATATTCTAGAATAATCATTATTTATAATTAAATTAAATATTTGTAATCTTAATCAATCATAGACATTCCTATATATTGGCATAATTAAAGAAAATTTTGGAAGAACTGCGTTGAAGGTCCATTAGAGCAGGTCCTAGTTTAGTTATTTATGGTTTGGAAACTTCCGAAGCCACTTTGAGATATTAAACAACACCTTTTGCATTAAACCATGTAATATTAGCTCCCAAATCCTTGATGTTGTTCTAATGTTTCCAAAAGGCTCAAAGGTCTCCTAAATCAAATCAATGATAGTATGTGAAAATCATGAACTCGGAAAATTAACCTATGTATTCAACAACATGGAACCCAAATAGATGATACACCAACTGCATTACTGGAAAATGTTGGGCTCATAAAAATTTGTATTTTATAGAAGATTATATAGGGTCCAAATTACTATCACTAATAACCCTAAACCTCAACTTTATGTTATGTTAAATACTAAGCCACTATGAAGAGGATGAGTTCAATTATTTTGGTAATGTTATTATTTCATAGTTGGTAAGAGCATATAGGAATGGGATCTTGAAGCATAATAGATGAGGAAAATCTTTTTATGATAAGCATTCAAGCCATATTGTAGATGGAAACTCCATCTTAGGCCTCTTACTATATACTTGCATTTCATAATGGACCATAAACCTTACTTTCTAGCTAGATTTTCTTTAAATTTTGGAAGTCACATCATATATTCATTCATATAAATGGTGTATTTTTTCAGTTGGTCCTAGTTTCAGTAATTTCCATAATATTATACTATGACAATGTATTACCAACCTACAGTAATAAAAATGCAAAACTTAGCTATAATATATATATAATATATATATATATAATATTATATATATATATAATATATAGATATATATATAGATAGATAGATAGAAATAAAGTTAGATATTCTTATCATTGTCAGTGGATTGAAAACAATAACATAACATAAACCTAATTTTAAAAAATCATTAGTCATTCCTACTAACTTTACAGTTATGTGAAATAAAATAGCTCCATCACTATAGAATATTCATAAACCTCACATCTTGGGTCACTAGACTACACATTATATAACATTTTGCACTATAATATAACTCAGTAAATGTCAAATATCATAGAGGATCTCAAATAAATTAAACTTCCATCACTCTCATTTTCACAATTTTATTTCTTCTATTTACTCCCCACCCTTCGGGTTGTAGGGGACTATAGCAATCGAATTTTCAATATGAATGATTTAGGCACAAAAAACGAATATATAACAGTGTTTTCAACCAAATTTTCATCCAAAGAATGCATTAAATTTCACATTTTTCACAATTTATACTATGTTTGAGTTTGAGATCTTATTTTGCCTCTTCCCTAGGTGGAGATATTAGGTTATAAGTTACATTTGTTAATAATTTTTGACAAATAAATTAACGCTATCCAATGCTAGTATTAATTTAGTAGCATTAAATATTAAATCTTTTCATGAGACTATTTAAAACATTCCAAACTTTATAAGGTCTCAAACTTCCATTCTCCCTTTGATTTTTATGACATCTAGACTTCGTCGTTTTACACTTGGAAAGCACATCTTCACATCTTTGTTTTGTTCAAGTGAAGGCTCCTCCAATATTAAGTCACTCCTTGGAGGAATGGGTGATGCTTCATTCCCCTCCCCCCTCCCCCCCCATATTTAAGAGAAGATATTCGCATGGTAGAGGACTTCACATGATTGCTCGATTTAGTGCCATTGAAATGGAGACTTCTATCTTCAAAGCCACATGGGAAGTTGAGTGCACCAGATAATGAGGGAAAGATTAAACCTGTGAATACATTTCAGATTAGAATTGGTAAGTAAATTCAATTTTGTTAATTTTGTGCTTCAAAATTTGCAAACATTATAAGCATAAAAATTGTCCAATCAAAAGCTTGCATGTGATCTTCATGTCTCTTTTTTTCACATTCATTTACTTTCTTTGTATATATTTTACCGAACCAACTAGCAACATTGTTGCACATATTGTTTGAATTACCATTGAAAATATCAATCTTTTTTCCTAATTGCAAGAAATAACTGCATATGATAAATCAATCAAATACTGTTTGAATTACCATTCACAATACAAATTTGTTTTTTTTCGTAATTACAGGTTTTTTTCGATAAATGCAAAATATAAGCTTCTTGGGTTGAAATAAAAATGACACTTTTAAATGCCATTAAGATAATAAAATATGATATGCAAGTGATACATTCGCCATAATCAAAATAAGTAGCAACAATAATTCCATAATAATTTTACTCAAGAACCAAATTGCATGTAAAGATTGGAAATAGAGTGGCTAAACTTCATATTATGGGAAACATATTCAATGAAATTGATAATGTACTCATAGTTTAATTTTTAGGAAAAAAATCCATTATAAATACATTTCTCTCTGTGTCACAATGTCTGTAACTTTGAATGCAATATTAGGGATGAACTATTTTTATTATTGATTATGATAAACTAGATTTAGATTCAAAGTAAGGGAGCGATGAAAAAGAAATTAGGAGCATGATAGTGAAGACAACCATAAAGAAAGTGAACCTTCATGTTGAAGACATTTACCACTCCTCCTACACATGATTTCAACAAACTTCTTTACAGAAACTTGAAAATAATGCAAAATAGAATGATAATGCATCAAAACAATACTCCTTAAGCTCATTTACCCATTGGTATTACCCAGGGATGAACTATTTTGATTATTGTATGCATTTGTAAATATAAAAAAACTCATTTTTTTAGTCTTTTTGTTTTATAAATGCAAATGCTAATCCTCACTTGTTCTTTGGAAAGGGAGACAGGTATGGAAGAAGAGGGTTAAAATGGTCTTGATGGCATGGAGGTCAAGTAGAGGCAAAATCCTAGCTTTAATGATGATTTTTCTCAATTCAAGCTCAAAACAAGCCACTACATGATTTCCTATAGGGTGTAATAGTTCTCCTACAGGATCCTCTGCTTTACTACAAAATGTTACAAATTTACTATACAAAATTATAATTCGTCAAATGACCAAGCAAATAAAATCTAAATTGGATGGGAATTTTTTTTTTATTGACTAGGATGTCTCAGGTCCCCATTCCAAGTGGAATCACTAAAAAATACCTATGTTAACGCAGGCTAAAAAATAGTAGAAAATTACTAGTCGAAAATCAGAAAATTAAGAACTAGTGAGCTAGTAAATCTATCGAATGCTTAACCTAATAAAGTGAAAATCCAATGGGGTAAATTTTTCTATGCAATATAATTTTTTTTATTATCTAATATGAGTGGAATCAACTTGATTGAAGCTCATTAGCATGCTCTAAAAAATATCATAAATTTACTGCTAGTTGCCACAAAGGAGTTCCAAAAATCTAGATTTGAGAATAAGTGCACTAATCCTAGTAGCTCAAAGGTTATTATCATCTTCCAAATATTTTCCAAGGATAAAATGATGTTTTTGATCCTGCAAAAGAACTTATATCAACCATTTAACCTAATCCTACAACAAGAAATCATTAATACTAAATGTGGATATAGTAAGAAATAAAAACAAGAGATGCGTGTGAATAAGAACTAAAAAAAAGGAAGAAAAAATGATACAAAAGGGTTGTGAGGCTCTTGGTATGGACAAGCCCAAGGAACCTTAGAGACCTATGGAGGAGAAAAAGATTTAGAAGCTAAACATGACACCAACCTTCATTATTTTCATTAATACAATTATATCCTTGGAAGAAAATACAATGGAGCTACAAAAATACAAGTTCTCTCCACAATAACATTAATCCAAATCTCCTAGAGGAAAATTGTTTGGTACTTATACAAAAGGATTAGGAATAATTCCCCATGGATGGAGCAAGTTTTCGCCACCAAAATCCCTTGATTAGTGGATCTGGTTCCCAATACTATGGATCTACATTAAATGGCACATAACACATTCCTAGTTTTTCTCAATCATTGGAGTTCCACAATTTGTGCCATAATTCCATAAGATCTTGTTGATTTATTATTTAATAGTTATCCTATCGTACTAGGTAGCAAGTCCCTAAATTCTCTCCTCATGCAAATCATTATAATCTGCCCAATATTCTCATAATATTCCACAAAATAAATAATATCATGCCCAAATATGCAATTATTCATAAACCTTCCTAATGAATATATTAAAGTTAGAAATGCATTATCTAATGCAAAAAGGGAGGTTTAATATGCTGAAGGGTGGTCATAGGCCTTAATTTATGTTTAATTTAGAGGCATGAGCCTTCATTTATGTATAATTCAGAGGCCCATCATAACCCCCTACTGAAAGTGTTGCTCATCCTCTAAGCAACTTAGTGACCTGATTGTGCTTCATTCGTGGCCCTGGTGGCCTCTGTCTTGTGCATGAGGAGTCTTGGTTATAATTTTTTCAAGGACAAGCCCAAAAACATATTTGTGCAAAGAAAAATCGTTGTTTCTTAAGACCATTAGTTTTCCTTCTTCCCCTTATTTGAGATGGTTCTTGAATATTTTGTAGTTTGGAAACGTATTCCACATCCTTATCAACCTTCTGCTACCTTGTTCCACCATTTGGACACCTCTAAAACCTTCAAAATGCTTTTAGAAGAGAACTAGGACATCCTGTAGTAATTCCTTTCAAAACTACAGGAACCCTTGTTAAAACTACAAGAAGCTTGTTTTGAGCATAAATGATAGTCTGAGGTTAGGGTAGGCCCTTAACTTGACTTTCATGCCTTTCTCTCATTTCTATAACATCTTTTAGGCCTTGGAAAAAATCTCAAAAGACATTAGAGACCTCTTGGAAATTACCTTTTCATAACAGTGGTTTGAGTTCTCTTTTGATGGTGGATGCCTCATTTCCTTTTGCTTCCTTCCTCTTCTCTCTTGTCACATAGATGGTTGCCTAATGGCCTTGTAGTTCACTGTTTTGATTAGGTCTCTCTTAGGCACTGTCTTTTGGGTTTTAGCACATTTTTTTTTCTTCCTTCTTGTAGCAACATTATGCCTTCCTGTAGTGGCCATTCCTTCTTCCTTCAGAGTCTTCTAACTGCATGGGAGTGATGAGAAATGATGTAGGTTTGTGAAAATGGAGAGGATGTTCTATTTGATTTTTCAAGAAATTTTTAGGGGGAAATAGGGTTTGTTCTTGAAATTATGAAAGGGGATGGATGAATGATGGATAGATAGGAAATATGAAGTGGATGGAGGGCTTGAAGTGCTGTGGTGTATTGTCCTTTCCAAAAAATTCTTCTTTTAACTGATGTCCCCATTCCTTGAAATCATCAACCTTCATAATTTGACTCTTCAACGTTGCATGAGTGAAGGAGTGAGATGCAATTAACTACTTGAAGTTGGATGAGACTGCTGACCCATTCTCAGCTTATAAAACCTCATCTCTCATGTATTGACAAAAAAATTCTAACTATAATATGTTCAGGAGAAGAGGTCAAGAATATTGCATACATGTACCTACATGATGGTTGCTGGAGAGACATGCATGCTGCTCTTGAGTTGATGTTGTTGTGCTTCTCATGACTCAGGTACATATTCTTGACTACCCTTTTCTTTTTTGTTGATCTTATTTTGTTGATGGGTTGTCTTCTTGTTGATGTGAAGGTGATGGTTTCCTCTGTTGTTATTGATCTCTGGAGGAGTTTCATTGTTCCTGTAGTTGTGCTTCTCCTCTTTCAATCATGGTGCTGAAGGTTAGGCCTCGATCCTAATGTTACTTCCAAATAAGTTGTTGTAGCTACCATTTTTTTAATGTTTGTATCCTTTCTCTGTTGGAGGGTAAATAGGTATTGGAATGAGTGGAAGGTATGGTCTTAGAGTGACATGGTCATGATGGGTGTTGGCTGAGATGTGGTGAAGTCAATGTTCTTTTCCTATCCCAAAATAGGTCTGCATCATAATTTTTCCCATCGAAGTGCCTTTCCTATTGATATTCAAAAATTCCTGTAGTACTATAGGAAACTCCTATAGTAATTAGGACAAACTCTTGTAGCATACTTGTTTTGTCCATATCTCCCAAATGATAGAATGGATTGATTTGAAACTTTTGGATCATGTTCCCATCATCATTATGCACCTTCCCATAAAAACAATTTGGTCAATGGATGCACATATCTTAAGAAGAACTCAAAATGGATGAAGGTGATGGATGCTGATTTATTGGAAATTGTGTATTGGAATTTGAAGAAATTTCTTGTGGATGTTACCATCATACTTATGCATCTCCTCATTAAAGAAATTTTTAAATGGATGCACAGATATAACACATATTTCATTAAAATTGGAAATATTTTATTACAAGGACATCACTAGAATTGAAATTTTTGGTTATTTTGAAATTCTAGATCCACTATTTACTTCCAAATTTAATGAAATATGTGTTATATAGAGAAAATGTAAAATGGTTGTAGTTGATGGAGGCTGATTTCTCGAAAACTATGCAGTGGAATTTGTTGAAATTGCTTGAGCATGTTACCATCATGCATATGCATCTCCCCTTGAACCATATTGTCAAATGGATGTATGGTTTTCAAGTTACGTCAAAAACAAATTTCTACTCTATGTATTTTTGTTTCCTGTAGTAAAAGGGAGCCTTTGTATAGTTTTTTAGGACAACAAGCAAACTGAATGGGAAAAGCTTGAGAATGATGGGTGGATGGTGGAAATATATGAGGGTGATGGATTGACATGGCCTTGGCCTTGTTAGATCATTTGAGAAAAGAAGGAGAAAGTCAAAATTTGACTTCTTTTGACTAGGTTTGACCTATTTTTTCTTTCTTTAGTGGTAAATTGTTTTTGTTCCTTATAGATGTTGGAGAGCACCTACATTCATCAAAGAGATACATGGAGCAAATATGTTTTTTCTTTTTTTCTTTTTTTCTTCTAGGCCTACTAGTCGGCTCAAGGAAGTTTTCAACTAGTAGGCTTGCCTAGGCGCCTGAAAGAATATTTTCACCTAGGATCTTTACTTTTTTCTCTTTTCTATTTTTTTCGACTCATTGACTGCCTCATGGAGGTTTTCAATCAATGAGCCAATCTCAAGTGCCTCAAAGGATATTTTCAATTGATTTTTTTTTTTTTTTCCCTATCCTACTTGAAAAGAAAAATCACTTTCAAGTATAAGAATACTTCCAATGGAGCCATGTGCACATAAAGATGATAGAAAAATGATGTGTAAGCTTGAAATGTATGCTTTGACATGTAATTAGATTTGAGAGATCAAATTATTTGACTTTGATGATATCAAGCACATTGAAGAAGAGGGTATTGCTGCAACTTATGACTGTTTGGAACCATATTTCATTATAGTTGTGATTCCCTTGGTCAACTTACTTATCTGCATCATTCTTCATGTCTTCTTCTACCATGACCTTCAAGTCTTCC
Organism: Pinus taeda; assembly: GCA_000404065.3. Lineage (NCBI taxonomy): Eukaryota > Viridiplantae > Streptophyta > Pinopsida > Pinales > Pinaceae > Pinus > Pinus taeda. The sequence goes on from APFE031349540.1 coordinate 105,521, forward strand.
TATTTTTCCTGATTTTTCTCTTGAATACATGGAGGATTTGATGGTAACCATGTGGGAGCTCTCTTGAACATTGATTTTGATATCTTCTCTTCATCAATTGCATCCCTTGATTCTGTAGTCTTCTCATTTGAATCTTCTTCTTCTGGATGTGGTCCTTCAATGATATCAAGATAAACTCTTTTTTTAATTTTCTTCCTGAGCTATGGTGAATACCATTGATCTCAAGAGGAGATGTTTGAAAGTGTTGTACCTTAGCATTGTAAGCGGGCTGATTTACTTCAATGTGTGGGTTTGGAAATGGTGGTACAAGTAGTTGAGTGAGAGTGGATATTTGAGATGGATGCGGTTGGGGTTGTGGTTGTGGTGGAGATGAATGCGACATGGAGTTGGATACGGAGGATATAGAGTAAAATACTGAGGATATTTTGATCGCTCCCATAATTTACTTGCCAACCTTGTTTCCAAGATTGATTTTGGGGTTGAGATGGCCAATGTTGCCAAGGAAAGTGTGCATTCCAATTACTTTGAGGTGGATGTGCATAACCTTGAAATTGTGAATTGGGATCTTGCATTATACTAGGTTGAATAGGCTGCCATGGTCTTCTTGGAGCTACATAACATAGATTCATTAGTAATTGACTTGCTCCATTATCCTCTTCCTTCAACCTTGGCAGTGATGGATAATGTTTAACATCATGTGATTCTGCATGGACAACACAAATATCTACATCTTCTTTTTCTTCATCTTGCATTCATAACGTTTCTACTTGTTTGGTTAGATTGCTAAGAATTTTTGTTTTAAAATCATCAAACAAACTTCCAAGTTTAGCTTGACTTACCGATGTTGATACTAATTTACCTCTTGCCCTTCCTCTTGATATGTGTTTGCATGTTTCACAAATTTCTTCAAATGATAATTGATATACATCAATAATTGGTATACATCACCTTTACTCATAATCCATTTACCCCTAATTGTACTAAGTAAGAGGGCTTTTAGTGTATTAGATCCTAAATTATGTAGTTTTTCCCTCTTAACATTATACATGAACCTCTCTATTAGACCTTCTAGACTCTCATCTTCTTTTTTGTTCATTCTAAATATTTCTTCTTTGATATCATGGTCTTTATATTTTTCTAGAAATATCTTTTGCATACCATTCCATGATCTTATTGAATTAGTCCCTAAACTCATGAACCATTTAAGAGCCATATCCTTCATTGCTGTTGGAAACAATCTCAATTTTTGTGTTTTTAATAAGTAATAATATGATATAGAAACAATTTCAAATTCAAAGAGAAGGAATTTAGGATCCTTTGATCTCTGACCATGAAATTTTGGAAGAAATGATGGAGGGATGTTCTTCATGTTCACACTACCACGAGTATCTTGAATGGGAAATATGAGAGGATCTTCCTCATTGACATCATATCCATCCATTTCTTCTACATTCTTTTTCATCTTCTTCTTCTACCTACTAAAGTGAATGGTGATGTGGCTCTTATTGCACCACTTGGTCAAATGGGAGGGTGGGTTGGTGTTGGAGATTTTTTGTTTTTATGATTGAATGAAAACTATAATGCAATGCAGTTTTCTACTTTTGAAATTAAATATTCCTAATGCAAATATTTTTTGTTTTTTGCACAAAGTAAAAATAAATGAATCAACTAGGGAAGAAAACAATGAATACTTTGACACCTCCTTGACAACGACACAAAAAAGTGATGAGCCTTAGTATTGCAACAAGAATGTTGCAACTCCCCAGGCTACCGACTTTAATTATCAACCCGAGGTTCGTATAAAAATAAGAGGTATTGACACTATGTGTGCAGCATACAATGTGTCCTTCCTTTGCTGTCACGAGAGAAATGAAATGTTACCTATTTGCAGGAATGAAAGACTAAATTTAAAAATGCTTGTAAAGTAACATGAAATCCTCTATCTACTTATTAACACACTTTTCTTGCAAAAGAACCTTATTGTAACCTTATTTGTAACATGTGATGTTTTAACTAATCTAAGAATGAAATCTTATGTAGAGAGTACTAACTGTTGTGTGCATGCGTAAATATAAAAGAACTCATTTTTTTTAAATCTTTTTGTTTTATAAATGGAAATGCTAATCCTTAGTTGTTCTTTGGCAGGGGAGACATGTATGGAGGAAGAGGGTTAAAATGGTCTTGTTAGCATGGGGGTCAAGTAGATGCCTAATCCTAGCTTCAATGATGAATTTTGTCAATTCAAGCTCAAAACAGACCGCTCCGGGATTTCCTACAGGATGTACTTAGGATCCCCTAGTTCTCTTATAGAATCCCCTATTTTACTACAAGATGTTATAGATTTACTACACGAAATTATAATTCATCGAATGACAAAGAAAATCAAATCCAAATTGGATGGGGAATTTTTTTTATTTACTAGGATGTCTTAGGTCCCCATTCAAAAACACCTTTGTTAACCCACGCTAAAAAATAACGGAAAATTACTAGTCGAAAATCAGAAATTTAAGAACTAGTGAGCTAGTAAATACATTAAATGCCTAACCTAATCAAGTGAAAATGCAATGGGGTAATTTTTTTATGCAATAGAATGTCTTTTCGATCCAATACAAGTGAAATCAACTTTATTGAAGCTATTTAGCCTGATCTGAAAAATGGTAGAAATTTACTGCTAGTTGCCACAAAGGAGTTCCATAAATCTAGATTTGAGAATAAGAGGACTAATCCAAGTAACTTAATGGTTACTATGACCTTCCAAATATTTTCCAACGATGAAATGATGCTTGTGATCGTGTAAAAAACTTACGTCAACCATTTAACCCAATTCTACAACAAGAAAGTATTAATACTGAATGTAGAAATAGTAAAGAATAAAAACAAGAGATGCATGTGAATAAGAAGTGAAAAGAAGGAAAGAAAATTACATAAAAGGGCTCTAAGGCTCCCGGGATCACCAAGCCTAAGGAAACTAAGAGACCTATGGAGGAGAAAAATATTTAGATGCTAAAAATGACACCAATCTTCATTATTTTCATCAATACAATTACGTCCCTGCAAGAAAATACAATGGAGCTGCAAAAAGACAAGTTGTCTCCACAATAACATTAATGAAAATATCCTAAAGGAAAATTTGACTTGGTACTTATACAAATTGACTAGAAATCATTCCTCATGAATGGAGGAAGATTTCCCCACTAAAATCCCTTGATTAGTGGATTTGGTTCCCAATACTAGGAATCTGCATTAATTGGCAAGGAACACATTCCTAGATTTTCTCAATCATTGGAGTTCCACAATATGTGCCATAATTCCACAATATAATATTTTTTTATTATTTAATATTGATTCTCCTATAGTAGGGAGGAAGTCCCTAAATTATTTCCTCCTGCAAATCTTCATAATTTGTCCAATCTTCTCATAATATTCCACAAAAATAAATAATATTAAGCACAAATATGCAATTTTTCATAAACATTCCTAATGAATATATTAAAGTTAAAAATACATTATCTAATGCAAAACGAGAGGCTTAATATGCTGAAGGATAGTCATAGGCGTTAATCTATATTTAATTTAGAGGCATGGGCCTTAATTTATGTCTAATTCAGAGGCCCATCACATACATCTATGAAGACAACTCAACAAACCGATCACATTACTAGACGCTTCCATTTCTATATTAATATAACATCTCCCCTTAATGGAGAAATGGATTTTATATAACATAAATAAAATTGCATGCTCGTCTAAGTCTCAGCTTGGCTTACAAATATGTCTCAATCATTTCATTTTGACTTTCTTTGCGTCAACATATCGATGAAATTTCTTCTTGGACTTGTTGGTCCAAACTCTAGCACTTTCAGCATATTTAGTATTCTTCCTACTCTAGATAAAGAACTCTACATATTGCTTCTTATTGCAACTAGGATGATGCCAGTCTATTTCAAATCCGTTTTCAACAAGTTCTTTTTCATCAGCACTAGTTTCTTGTTCATTGGGTTTCCCCCACATCAATCCATAATAATATTTTATTTCCTCTAGGCTCCAATACATTAATACACCATGAGATTCTTAAAATGTATCCAACACCATTTCCATTTCCATGTCATCAAAATTATTTATTGACTCACAATTTTTTTCATTTTCAAGAATCTTCACCTTTAGGCATGTAACATCAGCTGCATCTTTTTAGACCTTCATAAATTTGTTCAAAGGAATTTTGAAGTCATTTTTCTGTAAGATTTATCATTGCATCATAATGAAGCTTGACATCTTCAAACTCGCTGGTTCCTCTAACTACTACTACAATTTCATGTTCAAGTTTTTTCCGCTTGATCATCAAAAGAAAACAACAATTTATCAACTAATTTATTTTGAGAGATCGCCTAAAATTCATTTTCATAATAGAAATATCCATCATCAATTTTGCTACAAATTCCTCTTTCTTCAATTCATCAGTTGCTACTGAGTCATCCACAACTTTTTCCTCTGTAATTTCTGCACCTAGCTATATATCTGCTACTAAATGTTCACCTTCATCTTCAAGAATTTTCTCATTGTACTTTGCTTCATGAATTCCCCAAAATATTTTTGCATTATGTATTTCACCATATTCGTGCAAAATACTAGCCAAGATGTTATCATCTATTACTCATATAATAAGAAACAATGCTACCACACCTCTACTTTAATCATTAGAATTTATAGAAGTTTCTTGAATAAATTCTCATAAATATATTAAACCAAGCAGTCACTCCATTTTTATTGCCCAATGTTTACAATTTTTACTTAAGAAAGATGGAAAAACATGCATTAATTGTTTCAATATTACATCAGTTTCTTCAAATTCTTCATTGACATTGCCCGATTATGCATTATGATCATCATGTATAGGTTCATTGATCTGGCCCAATTCTACATTCTAGTACTCATGTATAGTTTCTTCTATTGGAAATATTCAAAAAAAAAAAATTGCAACTTCTTTCCTTTGATTCCTTTGCCTCGATTACTTCAGTTCTCTCTGGAACTATTTAATTATCCTTTTGTGACCCTTGATTACCTTCTCCTTACCTTTTCTTATACCAACTTAAATAAAGATAAATACATATTTCCAATAGACCACTTTATCTTTATCATTGAACCAAACCTCAAATAAATATCAATGGTATAATTCCAAATAATTCTTTATGCAAACACCAAATATCCCAACATCCAAATACCTTTCCCACACATTTTAAAGCACAATAAGAAAACTTCTACCAAAGAAAATCTTTATATCTTTTAAGAAGCCACCGTATATAAGTTATTTTTTAAAAATAAATCCACCCACTCAAAAAATATCTCCAAAGTCTTGTTTAAATACACAATTTTTAAAAACATTATAATAATTTCTCTATCTCCATATTCCATTTAATTGGATTATTCCAAAAAGATGAAAAAAATAATCCTAGTTCTAAAAACAAAACATTATGTGACCTTCCAAATTAACAGCAAGTGGTGTTGGTTCATGTCAAAATTCCACAAAATAATTATGGCAAGGAGGATGACTTTATCACTCAACACAACAATAGGGCTTCAAAACTACTCTACATCTGCATAACAACTTGCAGACTTTTCTCCGAAAGACCAGAAGTCATAACTTCCACCTTTACCACCAAACCTATAGCTCACAATGACGTGTGTACCACAAAAAAATGGTTGGAAATGGATACAGATTTATCCAGTGGATCTCAGACAAAAAAAAAAAATATAGCACCCTCACGATAGTGGTTTACCTCACAACATCAATGCTGATAACTTTCCACATCTTGCAACACAACAGCCATCCCAGTTCTTCTCCTTATTGCTCCACACTATTTCTACTCAACAATCCAGGGTCTCGAGGGGTCATAAATTCTGGAGGGGGAGTGAGCAAGATTTAGAGGTGCCTTTTGGATCCAAGGCTTACAATCCAGGACTTCTGATATAAGGAAAATCTATTAGATCAGATCTGATCCAATTCAGATCCTCACATGGAAATGGCATGACTGCAAAATGCCCTCACACAGAGAAGGATGGAATGATGGATATCTATTCCGTAGATCTACAAAAAAACATGAACACACATGAAGGCACCACCTTGCTTTGGTTGCGTCGACAAATCCACACATCCACCAACTTTCCCTGCTTTTCTGATGTTGTAGGAAAATCCAACCTTATAAAGATGTGGGTAGGTCCACAGAGCCTAAATAGTGGAGAAACAGATCAATAAAACACAATTAACACAGTGATAACCCCTTCAACTCACACTCAACTAGGCCTAAAAAAAACGAATGATATAAAAAAACGTCGCCCACCGTCCTCCACACCATGGCCCCAACAACCATAAGTCTATCTCTACAACCAGTGATCACATCCAAATCGCATAAACTACACCCAAATATGCATGAGTCATGGGGAGGTCCAAGCACTACAAGAGTCAAGCACACAATTATTTTGCAACACAAACTTCCCTTAAAAAATATTATGTACCAAGTAAAAGGATCTTAGATCTAGATCTGCACACTCAACTGGGATCACTCACTCAACCCACAACAACGATAACAACCAAATCTTATAGTTTATTGGCCACACATAAACAAAAACATCTACTTGCAGATACACACACCAACTCAACCTTCCAGCCAGGAAGCACAAACAAATCTCAGTCCTTATGGCTATGATACCGTATTAGAAAATATAGAGTTTAACACAGTGGAATACTTTATTAATTCAAGCCTAAGTCTACACACTTTCGTACTACAAATACATCACAATATGTCTCATTATATAACTATGGGATCACTAGACTGGATGAACATAACAATGTAGAATATAGAGATTGACTCAACTACAATTCACTTACATTGTAAAAAAATGACTTCTAGAACATCTAGTAACTCACATACATCTAAAAAGACAACACAAGAAACCTATCAGATTACTAGAAGTATACATCTAAGAAGACAACTCAACAAACCTATCACATTACTAGACACATCCATTTCTACATTATTCTAACATCAAACTCATTCAAACTAGCAATAATTTCTTGTTCATTGAAATTATTTAACACAAAGTCATAGCCATGCCATCCCTTAATATTTATTTACAAGCTCTGCGAGTTGAATATGTTCAGATTTTTTCAACAACAAAATTTTCTCATGCTATTTATTAATACTATTAAACACCAACACTACTATATAATTTGAAGAGCTTTGATCATATTATTGATAATTATTTAGCAACATAATTTACTTACAAAAGTCCCTGATACGTAACTAAAGTATCAGTAAGAATGCATGCATTTTCCTTCACCATACACTATTATGAGTAAGATAAAAATGAATTCCAAACAAAAGCATAAAAGAATACATTATTGTTGGTTGCTTACACCTATTTTATATGTTGGTAGTTTTGGGGTTGATGAAGAAATTGTTCAAGAGTAAGAAATGTTCCTAATATTGCACAAGAATTGAATCTCATGAACTTAGAATCATATAGAATCATACAACTCATGCCAATATATATTTACAATATATATGCTCTAATCAACCATTTGAGTTGTCATGAAAATGAAAGTACAATGAAACCATTGCATTTGTCATGAAAGTATAAACAAACTTATTAGATTTACTAGAAAAAAGACATTGTAAACTAAAATTCACAACAAATTTAACCTGAGGCTATCAATGCATCATGAATGTCTTAGAAAGTGTCTTCCATTAAGAGCCAGTTCTACCTCATATTTTCCACTACAATTATGAAGGCATTTCTCTGCATGGTTGAACTAAACCAAAGAAGATACCTATCTGAACAACTAGAAAAATAAGACATGAATTCACCTTATAGATAGTGCCACAATACATTTTGTTTTGCAGAGAGTTGGTAACTCTCACTGAATGTACTTAATCACAATCTCTCTGTAAATCCTTTCACCCACAAAGTAAAGCTCTAATCAAAGTAAGCTCCCTACATATACTCGCACAACAATTCTCTAATCAATTATAAAGGCTCCCCACCTTTCTATAATTAATGTACTTTATCACAATCTCTGTGTAAATCCTTTCACCCACAAAGAAAAGCTATGATCAATGTGGTCTCCCTACATATACTCAGACAACAATTCTCTAATCATTTATAAAGGCTCTCCACCTTTCTGTAATTAATGTCTGGTCTGGGATGTGCTTCATAGAACATTTTGATTAGGCAACAAACAAAATAGATACAACAAGATACACTGGTGCCTTCTCAATTTCATAAAATATCTTGTGCCAAGGTTCGTTGTATCAATTATATTCATTCTTCTTTGCAATTCCCCTTGTTTTTGTTTCAAATTGTAGTTACAACAAATCCTTCTAAATTATGTTTACTCTACATCTACTCCATCACATATATGGTGAATGCTTACTCTATGTCTAGGCCATCAGACATTTGGTGAGGCCAAAATTTCAATTGACTAATGCCTTTATAAGACAAAAGTTTTGATATCCACATTTTTTTTTTATATTAGACATGGTAGTAAAATTCCAAGTTACAACAAAAATGAGAAATTATTGATTTTGTATTTTATTTATCCAAATATAACAAAGTATACATTAAGTATACATTGATATAGGTTCAATAAATAAAACACAAATCATGTAGCAAAATTAGATTTGTTAAATTCTAAAAGCCCAAAATTAAATCTGTCTATCTATCTATCTATATAGATAGATATATATCTGTGTGTGTGTGTGGGGGTGTGGGGGGGGGGGGAGGAGGAGGGGGTGTGATTGACATGATGGATGCATTAAAAATATGAAAAAAGAGTGACCTTTTATATCAAGAGGGACCAGGTTCAATTAATTTAAAAAAGATCAAACTTCCTTGGTTGTATTCAGTTTAATTTCCCAAGCCATTGAATGGAGGTTCAGACTTAACCGTTGAATTGTTTTAATTATCTTGGAGAGATGAGGAATCATTGTCAGGGTGGGTAGTTTTACGCTTTGCCTAGTTTGAGCTACCATTCCTCCTATTATGTGAACAATGTTTCTATGGATCTCAGGCAAACCAACCTTTCTTGCATTGTTCTTAATTGGGTATGTTTTTAACTACGTAGCCATGGTTTTTATAGTGTTTATTTTAATTGCGTAGCGATAGCTGTTATAGTAGCATGTTGTTAGAGAGAGATCAATTGTTAAAAGAGAACTTAAAAAAAACATTGGCTCAATTAATTTGAAATAGACTCACAAATGTTTGTTAAACTCTTGCAAAGGTAAGCGGCCTGCTCTTGTTAAAGCAGGGATTGCTGATTATTTGAATTATTTTCTGGTCTGTTAAGCGATTACAGTTTCCTAGCATCGTAGGGGAGGATTTGAATTTATTTGAAGTAAATATTAATATTTAACATTTTTCCATGAATATTAAATAGAGTAAGTCTGTCTATAGTTTTGTCAGTTTGAGAGCCTCTTTAGTAACCAGCGTGTCATTCATAATTTTTATTTATGGACACCAATATATATCCATGTGATATTGAGTTGTGTAGTCATTCCTTTGACTCGATGTGTGGTTGTGGATAGATTGTTTAATGGCACTACTGTGGATATTTATGGTAGTGGGAGCTTACAAAAAAATCTTGAACAAATGTCTAGATGTTTTCTTTATTTCTGCTAGAATTTTTTTTGAATTCATTGGTCGTTATGGACAGATACATTAAGAAGCTTAAATATAGCGAGTTTAAAACTATTTTAAATATAATTATGAATTTGTTTTTTTAAGAGTTATAAATTGAAATTATAGTTTTTTTTATATAAAATTGTGTTTATGTTCTCTTGATCAGGATGATGTTAGTGCCTAAATCTACCTCAGGATGAAAAAGGTAGGACCTAGGATAACATCAAACCACGCTTAACCTGGTAGCTAGCCCTACCAGGTTGGGAGAGGGCTCTCTCCTTGTCAATCTCAGCAAAATATGATCAATTAGGCTTGAGATGACTAATGTGAATACTGATCTTATGCTAGGTATGTGTACAGAAGAGTTTGATTGAATTTGATGATGTTTTGTTGGCTCAAATGTGAAAGGCAGATTTGCGTCGAGGGAATGAGGTACAGTTTTGCAGAGATCTCTATGGGGCGAGGTAGGCAAATGGTTTGGTACTTCAAATTGAGTGAGATGGAGAGCTTTTAGATTGGTGAGGAGTTGAAGAGGGCATGAAAATCTCAGGGACCCTCTTCAAACAATTGAAAACATAAATAACTAAACAAACCCTAGGTAGAGCACTAAAAATCAATGAATTCTACCTTTATCCTTGTTTGATTTAGTTAAGATGAAGAACAGAGAGATGATGGCATACATAAAACACATGTAAACTTACAATTATAGAAGGAAACACAATACCAAATCAAGATGCCACAAGAATCCAATAAAGTGTTGCAAACCCTGGTGTACTCCTTAGCCAAAACTGCTAAAATGTGTATACAATGAAGCTCCAAGCTTTCCCAAAAGTCCAAACCTTGCTAATGATTGAAAAATCACAAGATATAGGCAAAACACAACTCATCCTATCCTCTAGGGGTCAAGCTCATAAGTTTAGGAGTTGTTCCAACAAATTCTAAACTCAGAACTAAAATGTAGGTAGTGGAACAGCTTGCCTCTGAAAACTAGGGAACTATTTCATTCAGTTGCAAACTACCTTTTCGTGGATGAATCTACCTCTGTGAGTGAAAATTTAGCATAATTACATCAAGATCCATCAAGACATAGTAAATTACATCATGAGTTTGACATTAACAAGGAGAAAAGTCAAACTGTCAAGAAACTAGGCGAAAAACAGAGTATTTTTGGTCAAAGTGAGCAAAATTTCCCCAATGCGCTGCGCTAATTTCCCTATGTGTAGTGCCTTTTTGCAGCCGCTTTTGGAGGCCTTCCTAGTGTCCACATTTTCTCCAAGTGTGTTTGTTAGAATGGTCTACCTGTCTACTTTCTGGAACAATTGGAATTTTTTAATTTGGCCTCCATTTACCACTCCAAAATTGAGTTCTTACAACACTGCTCCCTGTGTGTCCAAAAAGGGGTAGAAAGGTCATTTTTGGGGTGTTTTTGACCTTTCATGGGGCTCAAAACCTGTCAAAATTTCTTGGCCATCTTTTAGCATGCATATTTTTTCATGACAAATCCAAAAATGTTGAGTTTTCATCAAAAGGAGACCCCCATCAAAAGTGAGCGCCAGGTGGGGCGACGCATTAGGCAGAAAAACCTGTGTTTTGGCCTAAAAATTCCAAAATTGCAAAAAGTGTCAAAACTTTTTTGAAATTTGGGCTGAGAGTTCTCCATCAAGTGCTGTGTTGGGTCAAGGAAGCCTCAGCCAAGATCTGAAGTCTATCTTTCTCTTTTCGCTTCCTCGATGCCTTCTTCAACTTGGCCTTCAAAATCCTGATTCTCGCTTTGCACACCATGTTTCTCGCCAAGTAATGATGGGCCATGTGCCTCAACATAGTTTTCTCATTGTTGGCCTTCTCTAGCATCCTTTCCCAAGTGCAAGTTTGTTCTCTCAAGCCAAGATTCTCGGTCATGTTCAATCTCTTGCTCATACCCATGATCACTGTCTCTTTCCATTTTTTTCCTTTCGTTTTGAAAAATGTGGTTGTATATGGATGGTTTTGTGGATAACAGTGTGAAAGTATGGTGGAGGAATGAAATGGGTATAGTGTATGGAAGAGAGTGTAAAAATGTATGTGTGAACAGAGTTTATGGATGGGAGTAAGAGTTTTAGGGATATTGATAGGGTTTGGGGAGTGTAGCGTTTGGGAAGTTATATGTGGAGAATGGGATTAAGGGGAAAATTTATGATGGGAGTGGGATTAAGGGGATAGGATATACAACCATTATTTCAGTAAAGAAAACTAGGGTTTCACCCTAGAAGCTAGGGTTTTAGGATTTTGGGGATAGGGGAGTAGGATGAGTGGAAATGAGAGGGGAAATGGGAAATGAAATTAGTGAAATGTAGTGAAGGGGATGTGAAAGTGGTATAGGGGCATAAGACAACAAAAAATGGCAATTTTGCAAACCCGAGGAAGATTTTAAATGAAATTGTGCAAGGAGCTAGGGTTTTAATATTTCCCTATTAAGTCACCAAGAGGACTGAGACAAACTCATGCATTGAGCATATTGGAGTGTGAACTTACTTTGGCAACAAGGAATTTACAATTTTGGGAGCTTAGGTGGAATATTTGAATCAATTTCAGGCTTTATCCCAATGCGCCCGCTACCGCAATGCATAGCGCCAGTTATAAAATTACATTGTAAATCGCTGCCCAATGCATAACGCCAGCTCAATGCATAGCGCCCTTTTGTAGGAGATGTTTTGAGGCCTTCCTGGTGTCTAAATTGGGCACAAGATAGCTTGCTCGAAATATTATTGAGACTACTTTCCATCACAACTATAATGTTTCAATTTGGAATTCATTTGCCCTGTCATAAATCAAATCTCCCAAGACTAGTCAAAATGTGCAAAATGAGGCTGCCTATAGGCAGAGTGCTATTACAATAAACATGTGAAGGTCTTCCTCAACCCCAAATTGAGCTCATGATAGCTCATTGGAAATATCGTTGTGTCTAGTTATCATTTGACTCATCACACAAGTCATTAGGTCAACAAAGCTAGGAGAAATCTTGATTTTCCCAAGGTCACCTCAGAGGTGCATCAATTCTCCTGAGGCAACAGTATGTTTGACATTTCTCTAAAACAATGACACCTATGTAAAAAGTGAAGGAGGTTTTTATTCCTTGGCCTATCTTGGACAAAAACCTCTCTCAGTTTTCACAAATTTATCTCTTCTTGCTCAGAAATATCATTGGAGTAAAAGCTATCCCGATGTGTGGAACAGGGGATTTGTTCAAATGAAGTGAAATGAAGGGGATAAGGGGCTTCTAAATTCTTGAGAAAATTTTGGGAAGTAGGGAGGGATGTTAGGAAGTAGGAAAAGTCGAATTTCAAAGATTGAGTGAGGGGAAGGGGTCCAAAGGGGAAAAACACAGGCCTAGCCTTGAAAATTTTAATGAATCTAACAACGCTTTGGAAGCTAACACATAACATCTAGAGGTCTAGGCTAGAGACGTATTCCAGTGTCATAAAACCTGGTAACTACTGTCTTCATTGTTGGTTGGGTGATTCCTCCACTCTGAGACGGCAAGTGCAAGTACGGACTTGTGCTCCCACGTACCGTCGAGTATATATTGGGAGACCACAATAGGCTGCATCCTTTATCCTTAGGAAGTCGTGTCTTCTGCCCTATCGATCACAATGCACTGAACACAACATTCGGGAAGATTGACTGTCGTACCATAAAAAGTACTCTGCAGTTTTACGATTGGTTTGGTAATCCCCTCTGCCTAGATCTCCAGAGAAGTCTATTTTGCTCCTTTTCAGACTCCTTAAAATAAAAGTTCCTCTCAGCACTTGTCACTTTACGCTCAATAAAAATCGAAGGTGACTAAAGTCATCTTTTGTTTTTTCTCGACTCTTTAAAATTGAAAAAACAAGTTGTGTCAAAGCGTGTAAAATTTATTTTAATTGAAATAACATCACAAATTCCCTCATTGGTCTTTAGGTTGAGAAAATGGAGTCTACCAACCAAGGATTTCTCCTTGGAGGAAATCCTAGTCCCTTCTCCTCTTGGGGAGATGTTGGTGTGCCCCATATGGCCACATTGTCACTTCCAGGGTTGACGATTGGTTTTCCTATCTGGCTCTTCTCTACCTCTGTCATTCGGAATCCCGTAATTCCTGAATAGTTAAGTCAGCAACTAGATGATACTAAAGTTGTCCACCAACCTTCTACTTCGTCTGATTCTCCCTCTCCTCCTTCCTCTTCGCTTGATAAAGCTGATAAAGCTAAAAATCAAGTAACTGAGAAGAAGAAGAAGAAGAAAGAGAAAAAGGAAAAGAAGAAAAAGGAATCGAAATCGAAAGGGGGCAACCAAGTGTCATCTAGCGAAAATCCTCACACCGCACCGTCTAAACCTAAATCTCCTTGTGTCATTTGCAATGGAGACCACTATCACCAAGATTGTCCCTGCATCCCATGGATCTTAAGGGACTGCTCTCCTCGTTTGCATAATTCGGTATCGTCAACCTCTGATGATCATGTTGAATGCACACCATTAACCAGTCAAAGTGAAGCACCTGGACAGAAAAGGAATCCTAGATTTCTTTGTGAATTGTGTGAAGGCAATCACGCTGTCCACCGTTGTCCTTTCCTTGACGAAGCTAAAAGAGTTTTGGATGACCGTCCTGCTTCACCGCTACGGCTCCCTCCTGGATATAAAAAACTCTTTCCAAGTCCACCACTAGTTGAAAATCTGGCTGGCCCATCATTGTGGTCGGCCAAAGCATCTATCATTGAAAATGAACCCTCTGAATCCATACCAGACGAAAGTCAAAAGGTCGAGGCGGCAGTTGACCCGGTCTTGCCTTCAGAGTGTTCATCTTCGAATGATACCGTCACGGAAGAGAAAGAGAATGACACCGTTCAAATTTTTTTCATAAACACAGACTCTGATGAACTTGGGGGCAGTCCACCTGTTCCTTTATCGTAGGAAGAAAGTTCATCAGAGTCATACCCGACCATCTATTCGGTCCCACCACCAAGCAACCTAGTCATTTCCTTCGACTGGAATCTACTAGACAGACCCCGTTTACCAGCGAGTGTACCATTCAGAATCATTGTACAAGCTTACAGAATGGTCATGGCTGGTACCATCATTGATGAAGGGGCTTCTGTGAGTATCCTTTTCTCAACTTCTTGGAAAGCGCTTGGTTCGCCATCGCTTTTTCCTAAAATGAGAAATCTGACAGGCTTTGACAAAGCAACCAGTCGACCATTAGGGATCCTTCCAAATATGGCCATTACTTTGAGAAGGAAAATCATTCACATGAACGTGATGGTAGTTCAAGGACCCTTGGATTATAATCTACTCCTTGGACGCGACTATATTTATTGCATGGGAGCCGTCGTATCCTCACTATTTAGAGTAATGTGATTTCCGCACGAAGGCAGAATGGTCAAGCTCGTAGACCAAATGTCATTCCCCGGTTCACACATCGCAAATAGTAAAATGCCATCCCTAAATGGTCTTTTCATGCAATGAATATCTCATCGATCTCTAGTCCGTCCACCTGATGAGTGCGAGTGATTCAGGAGGATGTGACTGCAACCCAGGGGGCATGCACCCTGGTCTGTTTCGGCAGGAAAACCTTGGGTATAGAGTAGGTTTCCATGGAGGATATATGACTAGTCTGACACACCCATCCTCACAGGAAAATGGGATTAGGCTGGAATAAGATACCTTCATTCAAGTTATGTGAGTGGAGTAACTCTACGCCACTCCCCTTTGTCTATTTCAGTAGACATCACCAAGGAAGCATTCTATCTGCTATGCAGATGGAACTTTCATGGTAACCTGGGAATGTTTCGCTATACCTGGGGGCATGCAAACATATCCGCATGTAAGCGAAGAGCGACCATTTATTTTTTAAACTTGTAGGACCTCTAACCCTTTAAACCCGTAAGGCTGGTCGTTTCCTAGCTTGCATAAATAAAGGATCTGGGGCAAAGCTTCAAAAGGTGCAAGCCCCTTCAAAATGGCATCTTGAATGAGACATCCTTATTATACGACTGGTGAGTAGAGTTACCGCAGGGTTCAAGCTCGTTAAAAAATAAACCCGCCACAAGCAGTTTTAGTGCATAGTTCAAGCTCGTTAAAAAATAAACATAAGTCATGAGCAAATGTTTCCCCCAGAGTTTAAGCTCACTAAAAAATGAACTGGTAGATAACCACTATGAATGCCTTATCGCCAGCTTTTGAGCCTTGGTCGTGTTCTCGCCATCACCTCCACTATGTTTTTAGCTGATCATTCACCTCCATATGATTGTTTACCCTTTCGAGGAACATCTACGAAGAGTGATTCTTTTAGCCATCCTTGTGACACTGCCATGATTGGAAAATTTCAAACCTTACCTGGAATCAGATGCTACCCTAAATCATCACTCGTTCCTCAAAAATGAGTCTCCTTTAAGCTCTTTTCAATTGACTCATAAAACATGAAAAGATTTCCTAGCGATTAGCCTCACCGGTTCATTAAATTCATCAGAAGTGCTATCCCTCCTCTAGATTTTAATCTTTTTGGACATGAGGGATTATTACACAAAAAGATCGAGTGCTTGTCTTGTTCAGCTCTTTAAAACTATCGAAAATTCATCCCTTTCGTATTATTTTACGCTTTTTTGGACTTAAGGGATTATATGATGAAAAAGAATCTTTGGAGTCTCCTTTTCGTCCCTTTTAGACTCTCTAAAATTGAAAGGGACCAAGTTATCTTTGTCGTTAAACTCGTTAAAACCAAATAGCAACAAACTCGTCGAAATGGACGAGAACAAGTTTCACTGTCGCTATGCTCACTAAAATATAGCGACAGGTTCGCCCGAAGGGCGGATTATAGAACAAGCATATGTTATCCTTGTCAAGCTTGACAAAAATAAAGAGGTATTGGTTAGCAATGACTGGGGAAAATTGGGAAGAAAACTTGAAAAAATTTATTGGTAGCAAGTCGCTCTTGAACATGACACCTTCCTTCCGCATCCAAGCCAGGTTGGGTTTTTCCATTCACTGGTCATCACCATTGGTCTGTCACACCATCCATATTTGGGGTTAATGCTACCAATCCATCGTCAGCGTCTCTGATATGTTCAAGAGAAGTCATTCAGACAATTCGCCTGTGTCTCACCCACTGCAATACACTCATGCTCCATTCTTTCATGACTGCCACCCTGAACCCTGTATCGTCATATCGTTTTCACCTCCAAAATCATTTGCTTCGTTCCGTGTCGTAGATGTGGGATTCATTAAGGCCCTCCTACAACGGGTCACTTCTTGTCGACGTCATCTCATTATCAAAGAAGTTGACCTAGGGACAACCCTTTCAGTACTTTGAAGCTTGCATGCCTCAATGGAAAGTTTCTCACTTTTGGTGACAGGTTTACATTAATGGCCTTCGACCAAGAGATATTGTGTGGTGTTTGACGCCAAGTCCTTTTTCACACCACGTGAATTGTACTGTAGTACCTTGAGGGTCATTGTCATTATTGGTGATTCCTCCTGTGCCTGTTAACAGCTTACATCATTGGCTGGTAATCAGGCGATGTCTCTCCATGTTCGACTCCAGAACATTTTTCACATGGATCGACTTGTACTCTGAGTGAAGATTGAACGAGTTTTGAAGACCCCAGATCTAGTTTCATCCATCC
>APFE031349549.1:641-13484 GCA_000404065.3 Pinus taeda
TTTTATGTTTTACTATATTGTAACACTATTTTTAAGACTATTTTGTAACTCTATTTTGTAGCAATATTTTGTAACACTATCATACTAATCATTAGAATTATTTAATTCAAGTTCTTACTATATTAATAATTTTAATTCATGTTATTACCATATTGTTTGTTTTATGTTTTTACTATTTTGTAACACTATTATACTAATCATTAACATTATTTAATTCATGTTATTATTGTATTAATAATTTTAATTCACGTTATTACTATATTAATAATTTTATTTCATGTAATTACTATCTTGTTTGTTTGTTTTATGTTTTATGTTTCACTATTTTGTAGCACTATTATACTAATCATTAATATTATTAAATTCATGTTATTACTATATAGTTTGTTTGTTTTATGTTTTACTATTTTGTAACACTATTGTACTAATCATTATCATTATTTAATTCATGTTATTACTATATGAATAATTTTATTTCATGTTACTACTGAATTGTTTGTTTATTTTATGTTTTATGTTTTACTATTATGTTAAACTATTTTGTAACACTATTATACTAATCATTATTATTATTTAATTCATGTTATTACTATATTGTCTGTTTGTGTTATGCTTTATGTTTTACTATTTTGTAACAGTATTATACTAACAATTATCTTTATTTAATTCATGTTATTACTATATTGTTTGTTTGTTTTAGGTTTTATGTTTTTCTATTTTGTAACACTATTTTGTAACTCTATTACACTATTCATTATCATTATTTAATTCATGTTATTACTATTAATAATTTTAATTCATGTTATTACTATGTTGTTTGTTTGTTTTATGTTTTATGTTTTACGTTTTACTATTTTGTAATACTACTATAGTAATCATTATCTTTATTTAATTCATGTTATTACTATATTAATAGTTTTGATCTATGTTATTAGTATATTGTTTGTTCGTTTTATGTTTTATGTGTTACTATTTTGTAACACTGTTATACTAATGATTATCATTATTTAATTCATGTTATTATTATATTAATAATTTCAATTCATTTTATTACTATTTGTTTGTTTGTTTTATGTCTTACTATATTGTAACACTATTTTGTAAAATTATTTATGTTTAATGTTTTACTATATTGTAACACTATTTTGTAACAATATTTATGTTTTATGTTTCACTATTTTTTAACACTATTTTGTAAGATTATTATACTAATCATTAAAATTATTTAATTCATGTTACTACTATATTAATAATTTTAATTCAGGTTACTACTATATTGTTTGTTTCTTTTATGTTTTATGTTTTACTATTATGTAACGCTATTTTGTAACACTATTATACTAAGCATTATCATTATTTAATTCATGTTAATACTATCTTAATAATTTTAATTCATGTTATTATTATCTTAATAATTTTAATTCATGTTATTGCTATGATGTTTGTTTGTTTTATGTTTTATGTTTTACTATGTTGTAACACTATTATACTAATTCATGTTACTACTGTATTGTTTGTTTGTTTTATGTTTATGTTTTAGTATTATGTTACACTATTTTGTAACACTATTATACTAATCATTAACATTTTTAAATTTATGTTATTACTCTATTAATAATTTTAATTCATGTTATTACTATATTGTTTGTTTGTTTTATGTTTTATGTTTTACTCTTTTGTAACACTATTATACTAATCATTATCATTATTTAATTTATGTTATTACTATATTAATAATTTAGATTCATGTTGTTACTATATTGTTTGCTTGTTTTATGTTTTATGTTTTACTATTTTTTTCTGACACTATTACACTAATCATTATCATTATTTAATTCTTGTTATTACTATATTAATAATTTTAATTCATGTTATTACTATATTAAAAAATTTGTCACTAGATTCATTTTTATCTAATTTCCCTTTTGAGTTTTGTTTATTTTTCTTCTTCCCCTTCTTTTTACCACCGGATTTTGATTTGGCTGTAGATGATTCTACGACATGGATATCGGCAGGAATTTCAGCGGAAGAGTCTCCTGTTGGGGAATCTGGTAAAGATATAATAGGAGAAGAATTATTTGAAGATTTATTCTTACTTTTGGTACTAACTGAACCAATCATACCATCAGCGACATGAGACCCTGAAGAGCTGTAGTTATTTGATTGTGTTTTGGAAGGTCGAAGATTTTTTCATGTAAGGTACCTGACTGCGTATAGACAAGGTCAAGGTACTGAGCCTGAGAAATTACTTGCTCTTCAATGATTTTAGGTAATAATGATTTAACGAACCATCCTGCTAAAATTTGATCCGGAATAAAAACTTTCACTAAACGTCGTCTACGTCGCCATTCATGAATATGATCTGAAATATATGTGGACGTTGACTATTTCAATGAAGTTAATAATTTTGTGCCATTGTCATATCTGACAAGCAACTGAAAATGAGTTAAGAAAGAAGTGGCTAACTGACTAAAATTATAAAACGAGCCTCATGGTAACTCAATGTACCATTTGGTAGCAAGACCAATCAGATTGCGTTGAAAAATATGTAAATGAATTGAATCATTGATAATGGAATTAGATGCACACCAGAGGTGATAAGTCATCACATGATTTGACGGATCTTCTCCTGACTTACCCTCAAACTTCGGGATATGACTGGGCAACTTATCAGGAATTAGCGGCCATTACAGAAGATAGTTAATTGGATCGTTCTTAAGGCATGAAAAATCAGGTAAATCCAAAGTTGAAATAAAAGATGACTGAAGGTTAGGGTCTCGAAAACCTTGGTTAACAAGACCAGCCCCAGGAGGAGGATATTCAAGATAACCTAGAATTGGATTTGCATTGGGAATATTATATCCTCCCGGAAAACCAAGATTAACCGGACCAAATTGGGGTTGTTGAGGTTGATGATAAGTATAGCTAGGGTACGACTGATACTGATAAACTGGATTTTGCATAGTAGGACCAAATTGATACTATCCCTAGTACGGTTGATAAGTGAATTGCGGTTGACTTGTGACAACCGTACTTGGACTAGGTTGTCCTACAGGCATCTGAACTGAAGTCTGAACTGTAGGTCCTGACTGTAGTAAAGAGGCTTTAGGAGTTTGCACTGATGTAGGAACAGTAGAAACCGGAGTTGTCCATACTCCAGAAGTAGGTGGGGTAGATTGAACAGAAGTTGCAGTAGTTGCAGCAGTAGTTTGAGGCAGAGTTCGAGGTGAACTATGCCCAGGCTGATGAACTACACCAGCCACAGAAGTTTGAACAGTAGGCTGGACAGGTTGCTGGGTTGGACCAGAAACCAAAGGTTGTCTAGGTTGACTTGATAACTACACATTCGGCTGCAAAGTATTGTGAGATGGATCCCACACCATGTTCATTTTGGGGTATGCACCCATAAAAGGTTGAGCATATTGAGGACCATAATCGGGTTGAGCGTAAGGCTGATAATTGAGAGGTACATTTCTAGTTCCTTGTACAAATGGTTAACCAGAAGGTGGTTGGAAACCTTGAGTTAGGTATTGAATTTGAGGTTGATAACCTTGAGGCACGTACTGAAACTAGGGTTGACCTTGAGGTATATATTGATACTGGGGTTGACATTAAGGTATGTACTGAGTCTTGGGTTGACCTTGAGGTATGTACTATCCTGACGATATGTATTGTCCTTGAGGTTGCCCCCCAAGTGGTAACTAAATACCTTGAGGTTTCCCCCCAAGCAGTAACTGACTACCTTGGGGTTGTCTCCAGGCGATAACTGACTACCTTGAGGTTGCCCCCGAGGCGATAACTGACTACCTTGAGGTTACAGGTTTGGAATAGTACTAGACATCATAAGAATTTCCTCTACACTCTACGATTGAGTTCCTTTATTACTAGTTGATATCTCATGTTCAATTGTCGATGAGATGCTCGTGAAAAGGTACCAGTGAGTGACTGATACCCTAAAGGAACAGAAGGGCCGCCATATAAAAATGTTTCTGGTGTTTGGGAAAGCATGGATGACCATCTCGACATATTTAAAGGAGGATAATAACCTCTGGGTGTAGGATGAAAAGGAATTAGAGGTGGTGAAAAACTAAGACCCGAGTTTTCTAAAAAGTTTGTCAATGATACGTACCAAGTGTCACTCCTAAAAGGACTGTACAAAATTGATTCACGCTCTGTAAGTTCTAAAGTCGGTTGATTTTCAAGGAGAGTTATATCTTCATCCGGACTAACAATTTCTTCAATAGAAATAAGTCCAAAAGGAAGATTTTGGGTAATGATACTCCCTACCCTGGGTGAACCAGGACCACTAGAAGTTGGAGAAGCAAATCCTGAAGATGGAGTAGGAGCAGGTTTAGTTACAGGCTCAGAAATTTCAGGTTCTTCAGCTAATTCACTAATAGGATAAAAACTACCAGTAACTTCGGAAAGTGAAATTGGCTCAAAAATATACTCCGTTGTCTATACTTGATAATCAGGATGGACAATTAAGGAAGACTCTTCGGCTTCTGGTGACCCAAATTTATTGTCCCTAGGTGATACAAGAGCTCATATCCCTTCAAGCTGGCTTGGTGTATACTCACTAGATTGCCCCCGAAGTCTATGGGATTGTCTCGATAATTCAACCACGATTAAATATTTAATTATTCACACGCAAACAAAGAAAATCTCAATAAAACCACCTAAAGCCTCTAAAGAACCAAACAATTGAATGACACACGTAAAAAATCTAATAGTAGGTGATACAAGAGCTCATATCCCTTCAAGCTGGCTTGGTGTATACTCACTAGATTGCCCCCGAAGTCTATGGGATTATCTCGATAATTCAACCACGATTAAATATTTAATTATTCACACGCAAACAAAGAAAATCTCAATAAAACCACCTAAAGCCTCTAAAGAACCAAACAATTGAATGACACACGTAAAAAATCTAATAGTTCAAACCACACAAAAATAGTAACTTTCCGTACCAAAAACACTAGTTGGTGATGAAATACAACATCGTAGAATTTAATACAGAAAGGGCGGTTGGAACAGTTACCCCTACAACCTGCTTAATGAAACAAACTGGCACAAGTTTCTTCACAAAAACTGTCTTGAGTGAAGAGAATCCACCTGAGAGTCCAAGTGAGTCTAGTCGACGTCTGTTCCAGGTACAGTGAGACCCATCCTTCACAGTCACCTTAGGAAATAATCTTAATTTTATGGACACTAAGGTTACCAACAATGACAAATTCAACTGGGGGAATAGTCTACGATCTGATCTATGCACAAGGGCAGAGTAACAAAGTTCAATCCCCTTGAAGGCTCCTCGACATGATCAATCCAAGGATTACCAACAAGTGACCCCAGGCTCCTCGACAATGGTTAATCTGAGGTTTACCATTTATTATACGCACAAATATTCTATCTTTCCTAATGAGACAAACTTGGTTGTCTCAAAGGTTCGAACATGATCTCATGATTGACTCCTTTAAAAGGAGCTTTCCAAATTATATCAATTACAATTGGAATTATTTTCTACCGCAATATATAGCTACTTGTTTGTTTTAACTATCTTGGAGAGTTAATTACTCCCTACTCCAAGATACTAGCCTAAGCTATATAAGTGATAAGAGCCCTAGAAATAAACAAGATTGCTAGATCAATTTTAATTAAGCGTTACTTTTATGGGTTGTTTCTTAAGTCAATAGGTATGGAAATGAAACTTTGATGGTGTGAAGGCTCGACTCCAAAAACACTAAAAAATTCCCCTAACAATGATAAACAATTCGTTTTTCCTTCAATGAATTTCTAGCTAAAAGAAAGAGTTTGAGAATGCAATTCTTTGAAAAACAAATCTTTCTTTCAATGTGTAAATGAAAAGAAAATATTTTTGTCTTTTTCAATAAGAACTCAAAACGAGACTACTAATTGTGCTCACAAAAAATCCCTTTTCTTTTTCAATGCTCAAAAACTGCAAAAAATGATTCTTTCAAAAGAGATTCTACAATTTCTAGAAAACACTCAAAACTACAAAAACTAATCTTGAGATCTAAAAAACTTATAACAACCTAATCGAAATAAAAGCTTCAAATCTTTTTGAGGACATTTTACTTAGTTATTCAGTAAACTAAGGATTAATTTGTCCAGAATAACAAATCAATAAAAGAACATCCAGCTATGTTTTCTTTTATAAAAATGAAATTCAAAACTTATAACCAAGTTCATTCAAAGATTTGCAAAGAGAAAATGAAATCTATTTCTCACCAGGGGAAGATTTCACAAACCAGTCAGACTCATCAAGAAGAAAAAAAGACACCAGGGTGATCTAAAGTTTCTTAGGCTTCTAATCTTTGGGTCACTAAAGAGACCAAGTGAAAACCAATCTAGGCATGCAAAACTTCTAGAAAATAATCTAAAACAAATATACCAATGGAACTTACTCACAAAAGATTTTTGACAGAACACATGTAGATCTGGGTAGACACTAAAAGTCATAAATGGAACCTAAACTTAACTGGAAGAAAACACTTTAGGTTTTTCAAAAAATTTCATAGGGTTTGCAGGCTTCCAGAAGAACCAGATGCGGTACCACTCTGTGTACTAAAGGAAAAGTGTGGAGATTCCCGCACTGTCTGTAAAAAGAAAGTGTGGTCCTCTGAAAACTTTGGAAAAACAAAAAATAATCCAGATCCTAAAAACTAACCAATCCCACACACATCAAGCAAAAACCAGAAACAAGAATAAGTTTCTCAAGTCAAATACAAATGAAAACCAAAAACCAAATTTAGTTCCCCAGCGGAGTCACCAATTTCTTGGCCGAATAAATCATTCTTGTGGACAAGGCTGATCTCCTTAGTATGAAAAGATATCTAGAAAAAAGCAAGACAAGCAAATCTATGTTTCTCTAAATATATTGCAATCCATTGATAAAAACTATAGAGGTATTTAGACCCTACCTTAAGTCCAATGCTAGTTTGTAGCAACCATCCTTCAACCGTCTGAAAGAGTTTCCTTTTGAGAATTTCCAATCACAAACAAGCACACATCAAATAACACCTACATAGCTAATATCATAAATCATGTTCATTATGGTGATCAAGGAATCCGTAAAATAAACCATAAAACATAGCTTATTGAGAAAAATTAACTTATTTGTATTAACATTGAAATAGAAGAACCTTACAACCTTTGGTGCCTTGATATTGTACAAGCTCTTCCCAGGGTCCAAACAGGAATCTCCTTTACTTTGAAAATCCTCACACTCTTCCAAATGAGATCAAAGAGGTATGTAATCTCTCCTCGCAAAAGCTCAATTAGGAAGACTATGTTCCAACAACATTTCACCTCAAGAATATACAGCTTTCAACCCCCCCAATATCCAGCCCAATGCTTCATTTTATAGTGCAAAGGAAGGAGGTTATAGGTCCACCTATGAAGGGATATAGTCCTCCTTCAAAGGGATAAGCTCTTCACATAAAGGGGTTATCTCCTTAAGGTATGGGTTGCATGAACCTTAAAGGAGCGAACTTGCCACCTCAAGATTCCTTCCAGAAGCTTCTAGAAATGACTCAATGTGAGTTTTTAAGAATATACTTGTGCCTTTTTTACTTTTATAGGGGTCCACACCAATAACACAGAGACAAAGCAGTCAGGTGCACAAGAGACATGACCATTAGGTGCGGGACCGCAGGTAATGCTAAGAGAAAGTGCGGAACTAGGGTTTTAGAGACTTTCGAGGGCTTTCTCTTATTTTCAAGGCTTGATATGAAGAGTTGAGGCTTAAGACTTACAAAGGAGGAAAGTATGAGTGGTAATGGAATCACACAGATTGCAGAATGTCAAGGTGACAATTTTCGTGAAACAAGACTTGTAGTGTTTTAATTACGTAATGTCACAATTGTAAAAAAAGAATTCTCAATTAATAAAACTATTTACACCTAGAAAATATGGAAATTGAGAAAAAATGCACCAAATAAACCAATATAATATTTAAAAAAACTAAATAGTATGGGGGGATATGCTATCATATTTATGATTAAGCCATTTTATATATCAATTTGCTTCTCTGTATTATTTGTATCTCTCCCACATTCAACTTCAGTAACCAATGTAGCCACACCATGCCATGATAAGTTAGAATAAATCTTTTTCCATCGTTTAATTGATACCATCATGCAATCAATGTTGTTTTAAACCTATAAATGTAATGAATTTCACTCTCATCCAAATATGTTAAAATAAGAAATTAACATATAATTAGTCACCTGAGTATACCTTCATAATAATGGATTACGTAGAAAGACTGAAAATTAAATAAGTATGATGTAAATGAAAATTTTCAAATGTGTTTTAAATCTCCACCATGTGCTTACATGTCATCAATAGGTGCTCCCCTTAATATGGTGTATATTTAAATCAATAATTAAGATACAAATAGAGATTCAAGTAATACACATGTATAGCCTCCCATTGGGGTTTAAAAAACATCATGAAGTGAGGCTCAAGGAGGTCCATGCCATTAATTTTACCTTAATTATAATTAATGATGGGTGTTCTGACACCCCCAGCCATGCAAGAACATATGAATTTATGATAATTGATGAGAGGAATTTTTATTAATTACAATAGGATGATGGACGTTGTAGTCACTATGTTGGTTCAAGCGTGGCACCTCTAGATTTGCGTTCTTGAATTGGGGTTCAACTGATCATTAATATGGGAATATTACCTTCTATAATGACTTATACGAGGTTTTATACTAATCAAGTTTCCCTGTTATAGGGTGAGTCTAGGGTCGTTCCAATATTGTCCAATCAAAGCACCACTTTAACTCTTTAAAACAAATTTCTTTGTGGTTTTACAATGCTAGCTAGTAGAAATACAATTCTCTTAATCAAATGCTTCACAATAGAGAAACAAGGAGATGTGCTAGGACATATTCAGCACAGAGGAGTATAGAAATTGTTTATACATCACTAAGCTAGGTTAACTATCTATGTATTGATGCCATGAACTCTGTGTTAGTCTCTATGCGGTCTAGGAACTACCATAATTCACTAGTCTTAGCCTTATTCTTAATTGCTCATGAACAATCACTCTTTCATTTCTTGATCAACATTATGGTTGTTTACAAGGTTTTGGATTAGTTAAAGGTTTATTTTTTGTGATAGGGCCAATTCTATTAGTGGGTGAACTAGAATACATAGGGCCATCCTTATTTTAAAATTACATCGAGTTTCTGGTGTTTTTATGGAAGGTTGGGTGCAGTTACTGTTAGGTCACGAATCTTAGCCCTGACACCCTATATATGTCTATGATGTACATATTTGGGTTGAGGGGGTATTCTATCTAGGTGTATTCATGTTTGTTTTCTCGCAATAGTTTTTTGGTTTGTAGGAAGTATTGTTATATTTCTTGGAGTGTAATCCTTCATCAATGAGGTAGATATAGAAGTGGAAATCTATAGAAGGTTTAATAATAAATATACTTTGCAGGAGATTCGGGGCATCATGAGACCATCGACCTCATTCTAGCCCACACCCTTGGAATTGAGGACTTAGTTCGTCCCAATACAACTTTATTAGTAAATTGAGCCATATCACCAAACCTACGGAGAATCTCAATTAAGACCAAGATGAAGACAAGAATACAACTATTATTTTGATGAATGATTTGGAAAGAAACCATTCAAATATGCTCGATTTTTTTCCTAGCATGCGAAGGGGACAATGGCTCTTATAACATAAATTGGATCACTTTTAGGCACATCTACTATGACGTTAGGCCTCCTCCACCACTACAATATAGACTATAGCATCCTGCTCTTGTAAATTCATATGATTTGTAATGGTAGTTAGTTGCATCATGATCTTGAAGGTCTTATGATATAATGTGTGTTTTTTGTTCTAGTTTTTTCTTGGTAATTTGTTATATCTTTTTATAATTACCTACTGGCCAACAAATATGTTATGGGTGAGCACAACAGGATCTTAGAAAATTGTATAAACTGATGTAATCTTCTAATATAATGAAAGTTATTAAATTAATAAAAAATGAAAAAAATGTCTATATCCATGCAAGAGAATCATGCATTATCAATATATAATTTATAGTTGTAAACAATTTTTGGTTGCATATATATACTTTTATAAAATTAATGAATACAATTGGATTCAAAATTTTAAATAAATTATGATGAAAACAAGATAATTTGAAAATAATTTCTAAAATGACATTAACACCCTCATAAAATTTATAAATTAAATTTATGGTCTTAAGAATTTTTTATAGGAATAATGTTGGAGACTAAACATGTTTTGTTGGAAGATATAAAAATATGGCACTAAAAAAAATAAAAAAATCCTTGCACCCTTATGAAACCAAGATATAGACTAACAAGCATCTGTCATATATAAGAACCGACCAATTTCTAGTTTCATTTATGTTGTTGTTAATCATTGAAGTATGGATAAATGAAACATTAAGAGCAAAACAACCATCTATCATATATAGGAGCTGACCAATTTCTAGTTTCATTTATGTTTTTATTAATCATTGAAGTATGGATAAATGCTACATTAAGAGCAAAATTGAGATAAAAAATCTTTCAACTATTTTTTTATTATAAAAACATCAGAAAAGATAATAGAAATAAATGGAATTAAATATTAAAGTCTATTGATTGCATGAACGATGCTTGACATCCCCTGTATAAGGAAAAAGTGTAACTACTGGATGCTAGATTTAAGTATTCTCTCAAGGATATTGTTTGTCTCTATCTGAAACATGTTTTTTCCAACCTTTATCTACATGTGACAATTTGAATCCATGAATTGTAACACTATTTTTTTATAGATTCATATCCATAGAGCTCTGAATAGAAAGAAGACATACTGTCATTGGAAATATATAAGATCATCGTTAAGATATAGAAAATTTCTTAAAAATTGGTTGGCAAGCTAGAAGCTTATTAACTATTGCTTTCATGTAGACTACTATGGTTGATTCCGTCAAGAGTAAAAAAACAAAAAAATTTAGCAACGTCAAAATTATAGGGAGCTAAACATGGATATTGGTCTACATTGTGCAATGTAGAGTTGTTTGAGGTAATGAAAGCTAATTGTCACTCTATTGTTTTAAACTAGTCATAAATCTAGTTTATTTGAAATGTCAACATACAAATTAAATTGCTACACTCTTTAAAGGATATTTTTTTTGCTGAAATATATTTATATTAGTATAAAAAATTATAATACCAAAAAAAAACCTTTTATTTTATGCCTCTCCTCTAAAACAATTAACATCTACATTTTTAACCGTTTTTATGAAGATCAGGTAAAGAGAATATCTTCTTAGTTATTTATGTCCTTATTTGAATTGTAATTTTCACCATTACTTCAATTGAATTATAATTTTGATCATTTACTTAAATCACAAAGTCATGAGTATTTTAGAATTTATAATTTTAAAACATTAAAATATAAATTTAAATGTTTATCAAGCTTATTTAAAGCTAAACAATATTATCTAAAATATCATAATAGCTTTTGCATTTTGGTCACCATCTAACGTTTTGGGGAAAACAAATATGAGGAATGTTTATTTCTATGTATCAATATTAATCATAGTATTTGTATGATTTTATGTGATAAAAAAATTATATTCAACACCATTAACATTGTCATAGTTATATAAATTAATATTACATGTTAGGAGACATCAATTCATTATTTGAATTTGATTTTATTAAGCTAATAAATTCATTACACCTTTCGACGCAAAAATTTCAAAAGACAAATTCCAAAACAAATGTAAAATGCCAACGACAAACACTTCATTGAAAGGGAATCCATATAACTATGAAATATTTATAACATATTCATTTTAAAATATTTAAATAAATATTACTCAACATCAAGTGTTCGAGTGTTATTTACAAAAATTCCCTAAATCTATTTACACAAAAATGATTGAGGGTAAAATAAATAACCAAAAAAATATTCCTCCATAGTGTCGCACATGTTCAATGAGGTAGATTTATAGAAAATAAACCAAATGAAAAGCTAATTTAAAATAATTAAATTTTGAATAAAATATCCAGGTAGTGTCACACATGTTCAATGAGATACATTTATAGAAAATAAAGCAAATGAAAACATGATGTAAAATAAATACATATAGTCACACATGTTTAATGAGATATATTTATAAAAAATAAACCAAATGAAAACCCGATTTAAAATAAAAATATTTCTAATAAAAGGTCCATAGAATAAGAATTTCATGTTGTGTAGTCATATATACAACCTAGAAAATCATTAACCAAGTTAGGCCATTCCTTTTCCAAAGATATATTTACCCACATAAATTTAGATAAAATAGATCAAATAACATTGACACAATATTTTTGTAAATAAAAATCTATATATTTTGCAAAAGGATGATGTTTCCTATACATACGGAAATTAGAAACAACATTATTTATAAACAAATAAATTAGATAAAACCCTAAATTTTCCCTTTTTAATTTAAAATTATTAACAATCTATTTAAACAATGTAAAACAATACTATAATATATAGAAAAATTTCCTATCATACTCATACATGCTATGGAAATAAAATCATGGGAAGTACTTCTCAATGAAAATAAAACCCAAAAACACTTGAATTAGCATCAAATGAATAAAATGAAACCCCGTTTTTTTTTTCCGTTTAAAATATTCAATGATTTATTCAAGCAAAGTACAACCCCCTTGTCCTCTTCGTTATCTGTGAAAAAACTATGTGGAAAACAACAAAAGTTTTAAAGATTCAACACTCTAAAGGTTTTAGCATAAATTAATGGTTCTCTCAATGC
>APFE031349551.1:0-12129 GCA_000404065.3 Pinus taeda
GAGATTAATAGTGGCACCATTCCTAAAATTGAAATGGAAATGGAGATTAATAGTTGCACCATTCCTAAAATTAAAATGGAGATGGAGATTAATAATTGCACAAAATAGTGTTGATCCACTAAATACAACATGTTGGGAAGAGTTATGATCATAATATGGCTCTAGGCTCTTCAGTGGGGAAAATTGAAGGATATAAAGGCCTCAATGGATAAAAATTGTTTGGAAGTGTTTCTTAGCTGTGTGGAAATACCATCACAAAATGAAAATAAGGCACACGACATAAAAGTTAAGTCCAACGACCCCATGAATGAGAAGCTTGGACCTCTTGAATTACACAAAAGGAAACAACTTCCTATGAAATAGACAATACAACTTGCCAATTTAACATCTTATTATGGAAATTTACTAAAACAAGGCGTCATTATCATTATTATACACTCCTCTATAGCACACAATATAAATACTCAATTGATTCCTGAATATTAGCTTTTTTGGAAATGTGTAATATAAATAAATATTTTTTAAACCATTGGTGATGATTTATTGTAGTTTAAGTCATAAAAATTCATAATGTAAATTATGTCATGATACTCTTATCAATTGTGCATACCCCTTCATTTACATGGCTTCAGTGGTTAGCATACAATTTCAATTCCTCCTCAACAAGTGTACCAATGTTTATAACATATGCACATACTGTAGGCCCTGTTCAACGTTTACCTGCATGTCAGAATATCATAAAATAAGATCACACTTCACACATCAAATTTTAATGCAGAATGGTGGGCATAACTTACCAAACACACAACTCAATGACCCATAATAAACGAAATGCAGTACCAACCAAAATTATTCACCACTAGAATCCTTAGGTTTCAACACTAATATGGGTATAGGAAACAAAGAAAACTTCACTCACCCAACATGATGAGCAATATAAGCATTAGTTATGGTTCATGAATTGAGGTTTGGTAAATTTCATCGCATTGTTAAATAATATTTCATATATATTATATAGTAGACTCAATTAATATAACCACAAATTTATATATGGACAAGATCAAGCATACATTATGGAAGACTCAAAAAGGTCTTCCTTAACATGCAAATATCATGTCAATGTGCATGTCACAAAATGTAAAAATTATTACTTTGTACAATAATGAAGTCTTACATAGTGGCCACTTTGTGTGAGGAAACCCCACATATTTTGATCCACATAGGATTTGCACAAATATCATCACATGATCGCAGATGATATGTTATCCATTTTACAACCTTGTACTTAACAAGTTAGGGAGTGAAAAATTAGAAGAATTTGGTGTGATTCCATTAGATTATTGACTTATATGTCCCACTTGTAAAGTAAAGAAAGAATTGATCCATCTATGTAATTTTTCCAATATCAAGGATATCCTTCCCACTTTTCTAATTTCCACCACTTCCTCACATTCATCTACATCTGAATTCAACCCAAGAAATGACTTAAGACATTTTCTCCAATGATTCATAACCTCTAAATTCAAATGTCCAAAATGTTGCATATGGGATAGATGTGCCTAGTCTCAAATTTGTCCAAATCTTTTTCACATATGTTTGTTACTTATAATGATCCATTGAAGTCATCATAAAATAAATCTACAAGATGAAAATCTAAAGAGTTGCCACAATTCTTTTCTTGCTTTAATAATGATAATAATGAGTAGTATGTATTGCGCGTTTAAGTTATCTAGCTGGAAATATTTACAATTTGCAGTTGTCATTATTACCCTACTCGATTGAAGTTGAATAGAATATGCACATTTCAAAGTGTTGCATTAACATTTAAACTCTAGCTTTCAATCTCCCAACCTCCCTCTTCCTCCACCAGACATAAAGGATATTTCTCATTCTTGACCTCTATTTTCTCATGACCAACCTCTCACTGATGTTGGAATTTAGAGTTAGTATCACAACTGATTCTGATTTTCCTTTTACCCCAATATTCCAAAACCTTTATACTCTCTACTTATGTTGGAAATAAGTTTTAAAATCACAAAGAATAATGAAAAAAGATAGATAAAAAATTGAAACCTGTCAAGGACAGAATATAACATTTGTAGATTCATTTTGTCATCCAATTTTGGAAAAGTTGCACTTTCTTGCCCCTCTTTTATGAAGCTTGATATGTAGTTCCAAATGAAATTGTAAGTTTCATTCATGCATCTTAGAGGAGTCTACCTATAACAATTAGACAACATTTTGTTAAAATAGTTAATCATAAAACTTTCTCAAAACATAATCAAATTGAAGGTTTCTTCCATTTAAACTTAAGGTCCCCCAACACATTCTAGGATAAATATTGTTGGAAACATCTTTTTCTAGGTCTCATAAATATCAATAAGATTGTTGAAATCATGTCTAACAACCCCATGAATGAGAAGCTTGGACCTCTTGAATTACACACAATGAAAAAAATTCTTGTCAAATAGATAGTATAATTTTCCAGTTTAGCATATGATTATGGAAATTTACTAAAACAAGTTGTCGTTATCATTATTTTCCACTCCTCTATAACACAAAATATAAATATGGAATGGATTCCTGAACATTAACTTTTGGCCATGTGTAATATAAATAAATATTTTTGAAACCATTGGTGATGATATATTAGAGTTTAAGCCATAAGAGTTTGTAATGTAAACTCTATCATGATACTCTTAGCATTGGTGCATAACCCTTCAATTACATGGCTTTGGCAGTTTGCATACAACTGCAATGCCTCCTCAACAGGTGTACCTACGTATACAAGATATGCACATACCATAGACCATGTTGGACCTTTACCTGCCTATCAAAATATCATAAAATGGGATCACACTTCATACATCAAATTTTAATGAATAATGGTGGACATAACTTACCAAACACATGACTTAATGACCCATAATAAATGAAATGCAGTACCAACCAACAATATTCACTAATGGGATCCTGATCCAGATTTAAATAGGAAACACACAAAATACAGAGATAACCATATACACAAAGATGCAGCGGAAATAATACTTCATTTCAATTAATGGAAAATACTGAAATATGCTTACAACAGAAATAAGAAATAAACGAGCTAGGGCTATGGTAGCTTATCTTGAGAAAGAGATGTGGCGGCTACATGCTTTCTGAATTGTTTTGAGCCTGTGTTACAATGAGGCTCGAAGGCCTATTTATTGTTGAGAAACAATGGAAAACCCTTCACATTCCAAAACCTAACCCCAGAAGATGAAACGCCAAATTGTGGGCCCCGTTTTTGGGTAAGTTGGTACATCAACTTCCCGAGGTCGCGAATTGGTCGTATTATCTCTGTTTGATGCGCATGATAGCCCGTTGGAAATATCTCTCTAAGGAATACGACGGAAAAACCAATTTTTTGACAAAAAAATCACTGGCCGTAGATTTCCCAAAAAACGTCGTTTAGAGCCTCAAAACGGCTCCAGAAGTTTAGGACTCGAAATACTGCTAAAAATAGTAAACTGTGCTATAATCAAGGAAACTGAAAAATTGAAAGAGACAGTTGTGGGGAGTCCAAATGGGATAGGTGGGTGGCCACCAACATCCACCTGTCAGATCCTTAGGTTTCAACACTAATATGGGTATGCAAAAGAAATAAAATTGCACTCACCCAACATGATGAGCAATACAAGCATTAGTTATGGTTCATAAATTGAGATTTGGTAAATTTCATCACATTTTAAAAAAATATTTCATATATATATATTATATAGTAGATTCAATTAATATAACTACAAATTTACATATGGCTAAGACCAAGCATACTTCATGAAAGACTCAAAAGAATCCTCCTTAACACGCAAATATCATGTCAATGTGCATGTCACAAAATGTAAAAATTATTACTTGGTACAACAATGAAGTCTTACACAATGGCCACTTCGTGTGAGGAAACCCCACATATTAAGATCCACATAGCATTTACACAAATATCCTCACATGAACTGCAGATGATATGTCATCAATTTTAAAACATTGTACTTAACAAATTAGAGAGTGAAAAATCAGAAGAATTTGTAATGATTCCATTACATTATTGACTTATTTGTCCCACTTGTAAAGAAAACATAAAATTGATCAGTTTAAGTAATTTTTCCACTATCAAGGATATCCTTCAGACATTTCTAATTTCCAGCACTGCCTCATATTCATATACATATGAATTCAACCCAATACAAGACTAAAGACAGTTTCTCCAACCATCCATAACCTCTAAATTCAAATGTCCAAAATGTTGGATATAGAATAGATGTGGCTAGTCTCAAAATTGTCCAAATATTTTTCATATATGCATGTCACTTATAACAATCCATTGAAGTCATGATAAAAGAAATCTGTAAGATTAAAATCTGTAGTGTTACCACAATCCTTTTCTTTCTCTAATAATAGTAATGGGTAGTATGTATTATTCTTTTAAGTTTTCTAGCTAGAAATATTTACAATTTTCAGTTGTCATCATTACCCTACTCCAATGAAGTTGAATGGAAGATGCACATTTCTAAGTGTTGCATTAACTTTTAAAATCTAGCTTTCAATCTCCCAACCTCCCTCTTCCTCCACTTGAGATACATGATATTTTTCATGCATGACCTCTATTTTTTCATGGTTAACCTTTGACCTATGTTGGAATTTAGAGTTACTTTCACAACTGGTTCATGATTTTCCTCTTACCTTAAAATTCCAAAACCTTTCTACCTCTGTGCTTATGTTGATGAGAAATTTTAAATTCATAGAGCATAACGACAAAAGATAGATAAAAACTTGAAACCTCTATTTGATGTTCAATGAGAATATAACATTTGTGGATTCCTTTTTTCATCCAATTCTGGAAAGGTTTCACTTTCTTTCCTCTCTTTTATGAAGCTTGATATGTAGTTTCCAAATGAAATTGTAAGTTTCATTCATTCATCTTAGAGGAGCCTAACTATAATAATTAGAAAACAGTTTGTTAAAATAGTTCATCATAAAACTTTCTCAAAACATAATCAGATTGAATGTTTCTTTCATTTAAGCTTAAGGTCCTCCAAACAATTATAGGAAAAATATTTTTGGCAACATCTGCTTCTAGGTCTAATAAATATCAATAAGATTGTTTAAATTATGTCTTCTAAACCTCCAACTGGATAATTTGTTACTCTCAAGATTATCTCACAACAAGTTATGGTGAAAAATATGTGTTCATGGTGCAAATAGTAATCAATGTTCAACCATAATTCAACGTCAATTTGGTTGTTGTTATGTACTTTGAATTAAACTTGGACAACATCGTTGGTAAACAAGACCTTAGGAAAATTTTCTAGTGTGTATCATAGGACACAAAATAAAAACTATGTCTAACAGAAAAGGAAAAAAACCATAAAAAGCGATGAGGGTAAAATAACATTCTCCTTGACATAAAATAGATGCATAAATCTAGACATTGGGATCTCACAAATGGTGTTCTCCCTCTTTCAAATGCTCATAACTCTAATACCTACTACTTTATGGATGAAGTATAAAGACTATATTTTAAAAAATTGATGGAAATAATACCCGATAGAAAGTTATCTAAGAAAATAATACAACATTCCTTTTGACATAATCTTGATATGAAGCATAGCTACAACCAATAGTAGATTTGGAGGCACTGAAAAACCTAATTGTGTACAAACAAAATATCATAACCCAAAGAAAGAAATCAGATGAATTAAAAAGCTCAAAAAAATATACACAAGAAGAAGGTAAAGACAAGAACACACCAAGGGGTTCAAAGTACATAACCACAACCACTTGAACCTTAACATCTTGTAGGGTTAAAAGGAATAGTAATAAAGCTAAAAACATGAAAAAAATAAATAGCAAAAAAAAGAGGTGTGAAATAGGTGAAAGTAGAAGGGAAAAAAGTAAACAACATTGTCCTATAGCATGTGACATACTCACATCATGCAAATTTCAGATATCAATATTAAAGGTTACAAAATAAAATTTCACAAAAATATAATGAAGAATATAACAAAAGGAAAAAGAGTTGGTTAAAAGTAAAGTGAACTCCTCTTTCTCCATCCTATTGATTTGGATTGCGATATGTTAATTGAGGGAATTCTTACCCATCCTACTGAAGATATGAACATATACGGAAGTTATGTGCATATATGGAAGTAGTGCATATACGAAGGCTACATGTATAGCTAGGTTGAAGTTTTGCATAGCTTCTGTATACACGCATATATGGAAGTTGCGCATATATAGTAGATGCACACATATGGAAGTTGCACATAAAAGAGAAATACACATATATTTCGTATATGCACAACTTCGATATATGAACATATCTTCCGTATATTCACATATCCTCCATATATGAATAACTTTCATACATGTGCATATCTTCAGTACATGCACATATCTTCTGTATATGTGAATCTAGTATATATGCGCAACTTCCTGATATGCACATATACAGAAGATATGCACATATATGGAAGATATTCTCATATACAAAATACATACACACATACGAAAGATGTGCATATATGGAAGATATTCTCATATACAAAATACATATGCATATACGAAAGATGTGCATATATGGAAGTCACAACTTCTATATATGCACATATTCTATATTGAATACCTTTTGTATATGCGCAACTTTTATATATGCACATATCTTTCGTATATGCATAAATTTCGTGTATGTGCATTTACAAAAGTTGCGCATATATGGAGGCTACGTATATATGGAGGTTGAAGTTGTGCACACCCTTTGTATAGGAGCATATATTCAGTAGATGCACAACTTATGTATATGCGTAAATTTTGTACATGCACATCTACTATATACGTGCAACTTCCAGATATGCACATATATGGAAGTAGTGCATATACGGAAGACATGCACATATACAAAAAATGTGCATATATGGAAGTCACACGACTTCTATATATGCACATCTTCGATATTGCATATATTCCATATACGCACAACTTCTATATATACACATATCTTTTGTAGATGCAAAACTTTCGTATCTGTGCATCTACAAAAGTTGTACATATACAAAGGCTACACATATATGTAGGTTAAAGTTATTCACAAGCTATGTATATGCACGTATATGGACATATATGTCCTAGCCATTCATTTATGCTCTTCGAAATCTTTTTAACAACCACCTCCTAGCCATTCTAGAGAGTGGCCTTATACACTTTTCTAGCGCATCACTGAATGTTGATGTTGTGTGCAACCTCTGTATAAGGGAAACTTTCGTTTATGCGTAACTTCTGTATATGCACATATACAAAAGTTCTTCATATATGAAATATTTGTGCATATATGAAATATATGCACATATATAGAAGATGTGTGACTTCTATATATACACATCTTTCGTCTATGTGCATATCTTCCGTATATGCACTTCTTCCATATAAGTGTATATCTGGAAGTTTCACATATATAGTAGATGTGTATATACGAAATATATGCGCATGTATATAAATTACACATATACAGAAGATATGTGCATATACAAAATATATGCACATATATAGAAGTTGTGCATATATGAAATACATGTGTATCTTCCATATATGTGCAACTTATGTATATGCATAACTTCCATATAGGTGCATCTGCCGTATATATGCAACTTCCATATATGTGCATATACAAAAGTTGTGAACAACTTCAACTTCCATATATACCTATCCTCATATATGCAAGACTTCTATATATATGAAAATATGTCCCCCTGTGCCACTCTAGAGCACGTCACCAGTGTCCCCCACAAACAAATACTCATTATTTCTTCCTAAACTCACCACCATGAATACTATGTCAATACAACAAGTTCTTGCACTAAGCCACCCCATACTATATTGAAGAACCTTCCACTAGTTAACGAAATCACCACAACACAACAACACAAGGCTCTTCATCAAAACTAAATCCACTTCCACTTATATATATGAAAATATCTCCCCTTGTGCCACTCCAAAGCACGTCACCAGTTTCCCCCACAAGAAAATACTGATTATTTCTTCCTAAACTAACCACCACGAATACTATGTCAATACAACAAGTTCTCGCTCTAAGCCACCCCATACTAGACTGAAGAACCTTCCACTGGTTAACAAAATCACCACAACACAAGGACACTATGTTATTCATCAAAACTAAATCCACCATTAAATTGACCAATGTGCTAACACGCCACGCATATGCCTTGACACACTTTTACATGTGAGGGAGACACCATGACACCAACTCGTTAAATGCGATCAAGCCCATATGGGTGGCTGGCGTCCACCACCGCCCTTGTACTTCTTGGTTCGCTCAACCCCATCGGGGTTACATAAAAATAAATATAAATTAAAAAAAATAAATGTGTTAATAGAATTATAATTAATAATTAAACTATTCTAGATCCATCTTAAGTCTTGATTTACCAAGTGCTAAGAGGAATCAAATATCTTGATGTGCAAACTTCTTTTAAAGTGAAAATATATTTGATCCCTCTCGACGCTTGGTATATCTAGAGAATAATGGATCTAGGCTAGTTTAGTAAGCTTACTATTGCTTTCTATTAATGCTCATTGCACAAAGAGAGGCTTTCTAGCCCAGTGGGGAAGAGATGTTGTAATTTAAGTCATTTTGAAGATTATTCATCCACTATAATTGTTAAAATTGAACTCACTAAATAAAGTGGATTTCGTTTTTGGAAACATTGAAGATAATACTAATATTAGTAAAATGATATTAAATTTATATACGAAAAATAAATAATATAAACATAAAAATATTTTTTTTGCACAAATATTACTTCCACAAAATACTAGCCTAGATCCATCCCCCAAATCTATCAAGCATAGATGCATCAAATCTCTTGAGATACAAACCTATTTTAAAGTGAAAAGAGATTTAGATTTAATCCCTTTTGGGGCTTGATAGATCCTAGATTAACATAGATATAGGTTGGTTTTTATATACACATATACCATATCTATGCTGAATCCATATTTCCTTCTCTCCTCTATCTCCCTCTTCTCTCCTTCTATATTCTCTCCCTCCCTCTCTCCTCCTCTCTCAAGCCATCTCTATTTCTACCTCCCTCTCTCCTCCTCTCTCAAGTCATCTCTATTTCTAGTATTTTCACACATTTGAATTGAAATTTGCAGCATATTAGTAAGGGTTTGGTACCATAACTTCTATCAAAAATGGGTGAAAGGGGAAAGCCACAAGATCTTTTTTGTTCATGAGAGATGATAGATTTGATGACTATATGTTTGCAAGTATTGCAAGTGAAATGAGACAACCATCTATGGCCTCTATAGTCAATGTCATTTCTTGTGTTTACCAGAAACCAATTAAAGCAAAGTTTTTTCAGATGATACTATGGAGGCCATGAAAATGCTCCAAGATATGGTTGTAGCTTATGATGTAGTAACCAAATTTCTATGTACTCAAGCTGATTTCAAGAGCTTGCCTTGAATGGGTAATCAAATAATATTTTTTTTGTCAAGTCTTTCAGCTCCAATTGCTGATATCCAAGGAGAACGAAAAAAAATCAATATTGTTAGGCAGTTTTGTGGGGAGATGGAGGAATTAATTTACCCCATTGGAAGGACTAGCATTTTGTATATGGTTAATGGATCTGGATGGTGTGAATCCCAGGGGAGCTAATTCCCTAAACGTACCTCTATAATCTATAATTATAAATAATAATAATAACCACCACCATATGGATACACTAAGTGCAATGGAACTGTCAATTGTATTGTAAATTGATAATTGCATATGAAGAGATAAGCGGATATGAAGAGGCTGGATAAATACACAGAACAAAAATCATAACAAGATATCCTAACACATAATTTACAGTGATATCATTTAAATAAGGGCATAACAAAAAAACACAAAATCCAATGTCTAATTCCATTTTGTATACCGATAAAATTCAACCAATAAGAAATTCAGAATCCATGTTAAATCTAGCGAGAGCATGCATATGAAAACATAAACAAAACCAATGAACAAAAATAAGAGAGACTGATTCTCAATCCATGAGCTGAACTCTCATTGGAATCTCATATCTTCATAGGATCAATTAATACATTATTATATAGCCCCCGTATTTCTAATTTCATTATCCATTATCTGACTAATCTGTTGTACCTAATAATTTGTTGAATGATAACTGACTACAACTATAAATTTGCTGTCCTAATTCTGATAACTCAGAACACAAATTTTTGTGGTCAATTTGTCAACAATTACATAGCTTTATTTTAAGAATTATCCTCAACACTCCCCCTCAGTGCTTAATGAGGTGATTCCAAGCATATCCCTTAAGTATTTGAACTTCCCTTTAGGTAGTGCTTTGGTAAATATATCCACAAGTTATTCATTTGTTGTACAAAACTTTATTTGAATTTCTCCTTGTGCCACATAGTCTCTTATGAAATGATATTTGATATCAATGTGCTTGGTGCAATTATGAAACACTGGATTTTTAGTTATGGCAATAGTATACAAGTTATCACAATAATAGTTGTGGCATATTTTGGTTCTTGTTTCAGATCTATCAATACTTTCTTCAACCAAATTGCTTCACATGTTGTTGTTCTTGCTGTAATATACTCTGCCTTTGTCGAAGACAATGAAATAGTTGGTTGCTTCTTTGAACACCATAATACTGCACCCGATCCAACGCTGAATACATAACCTGAAGTGCTTTTTCTATCATCAAAAGATTGAGCCCAGTCACTATCTATATAACCAACCAACCCAAAATTATTTGATGAACTATACCAAATTCCATAATTTCTTGTTCCATAGACACACCTCAAAATTCTTTTTGCTGCTCCAAAATGAATCTTACTTGAACTCTGCATGAATCTGGAAATCAAGCCTACTGCATGCATAATATCAGGGTTAGCAGTAGTAAAATACAAAAGACTTCCTACTAGACTCCTATAGGATTGAGCATCTACCTTTTGAGCTCCATCTTATACATAAAAAATTTCATTTGTATTCATGGGTGTGGTCATGGGTTTACAATTTCCCATTTTCAATTTTTTAAGAAGATTTGAAACATATTTTTCTTGTGAAATAAAAATTCCATCATTCATCTGTGTCACTTCTATGCCAAGAAAATAATGGAGCAAACACAAATTAGTCATTTCAAATTCAGACATCATAGCCTCCCTGAACTCTTCCACTAACAAATCACTTGAAGATGTGTATATCAAGTCATCTACATATAAGCACACAATTATTATATCATTACCATTTGACT
The DNA here is from genome assembly GCA_000404065.3 of Pinus taeda. Lineage (NCBI taxonomy): Eukaryota > Viridiplantae > Streptophyta > Pinopsida > Pinales > Pinaceae > Pinus > Pinus taeda. The sequence goes on from APFE031349551.1 coordinate 11,331, forward strand.
TGATATATAATGTGTGTTCATTTTCACTTCTATTAAACCCCCTTTTCAAAAAATAACTGTCAATTATGTTATACCATGCTCTTGGAGCATGTTTAAGCCCATAAAGAGCCTTTTTCAATTTGTAGACTTTGTATTCATTTTCTTCTTCTCAATATCCTTGGGGCTGGTGAACATATACATCTTCTTTGAACTCACCATTTAGAAAGGTTGATTTAACATCAAATTGATAAACTAACCATTTATATTGTGCCGCCAATGCCAAAATAGTTCTGATTGTATCAAATATTGCAACAAGAGCATATGTTTCATTGTAGTCAATACCTGGTTGTTGAGCATATCCATTTACTACTAATCTTTCTTTGTGCCTTTGTATTGATCCATCAGCTGCATACTTGGTTTTATATAGCCATTTCACCCCAATGACTTCTTTTTCAATAGGAGGATCCACAAGCTCCCATGTTGCATTATTTTTAATTGATGCCATCTCTTCATCCATTTCTTTGCACCAAACTAACTCTTTTATTGCATCTTCAAAACATCTTGGTTCTGCTTCAATCTGAGACATCAAAGCAAAATTAGTATAACCATAAATTTCATTTAAATATTTTGTCCTTTTTGGAGGAGAACTTGGACTTGATATAGGACTTGAAGTAGCAGAAGATGACGGAGTGGATGTGGCCTCTGAAGTATTTTGAATACTTGATGGATTTTTAGAAACAAAAGGTTCATCTTCTTGTACAACAATACTTGGAGTTTGTTGTTGCACATCATGATTCCACTGCCATTCTTCTTTCTCATC
>APFE031349554.1:0-13712 GCA_000404065.3 Pinus taeda
CATATCATAATGTATAAAGAGATTTTTTTGGAAGAAGTCACATTGAAGATTTGGGTCGAAACGTTTTGAACCAACAAGTATAGATCATCTTCAATGTGACTTCTTCCGAAAAACTATTTATCCATTATTAATAGTTTTAAAATATTTCAAAAATTAAAATATTTAAATATATTCATAATCTTCATCAATATATTAAATATAATTTTAATAATTAAACCGCTAAAATGAACCTTAAAGGGATAGACATTCTCATTGAACAAACACGGAAATCTCTGCTGCTTCGATGACATTCCCCACTTAAATTGGCGCTGGGCGCTGGAATTGAAGCTGAATCCTACTCTATTATGACAAATCACAATACTGATTACAATCGAATCTTTTAACTTCCAACTACTTAAATCGAGTGTTAGTAACTAAGGACAACGATAAGGACAACTATTAGGGTTCACTTTGCCATTGCCATTAACTTGGAAATAAGTTTGGTCAGATCTAGGCGCTACACGAAAGTACTCCTGCCTTTTTTATTTTTATTTTTATAGCACCCTAAGTTAAATAAATCTACTAAGATAGTAGAGTTAAGTTTTGTTTCTAAGAACAAGGTTAACGAAAATAAAGAAGAAAATGATATATTTTTGGTATTGGTTTTTATATTTTATTTTTATTTAGGGTAACTATAATGTTTTTAGTATTATGGTGGTATTATTTTTATTGATTTTATTAATGTAAACTAATTATTTCTTATGATATGATTACAATGTTGGTTGAAGAATGATTTATAAATTATTATTTTTGTTTTAGATTTAGTGAGTGATTTTTTTTAATAATATGTTATGATTATGTTTGATATAAGAATTATTAAAAGCATTTTTTTATACTAATTATATTGTAGGAATTGTGTTAAATGAGTTTGATTCAAGTTTGATAACTCTGTCTTATTTTAGTGCGTAGTATGTGAGAAATGAGAAAGTAAGTGAAAATTACTCTCTAAGTTGATATGGCTATAATTTATCTTTCACCTACTTCATGACACTAGTATTTTTTTATTTGAACCTAGTTTCACTTTGCTCTATTTATGTAGGGGAATGGGAAGGTATATATACATTTTTTGGAGGGAGTTGTTATCTAGTGAAAGAATAGACAAGAGATGTTTTCTTTGTATGGGGAGCTAGATTTTGGGAGAACTATTATATATATATTTTTTTAAGAAAGAGAATGTGTAAATTGTGAATTGATGAGAACAATTTAATAATTTATACAATTAGTATTTATGTGTGGATGTATAAGACTAGGGGCATGCCAAACCCATTCAGGGTGTATTGCCCGTTATTTGATCATAATAATTTTTTTTGGGACCTTAGGACTCCATAGTTACAGTGTTCACCTAATCAACTTAGGGCATTTAAAAGGATTGTTACACACCCAACCCCTTAAGTCACCTTAAGGGTGTGGGTGTTATAAATTTTGTTTTCTTTTAATCTCTTCAAATCCCACTTGGTCTCCATTGTCTTTTTTTATTGAGATCTTTCATGATATAAAATGTGTCCTTTTTTCTAGTCTAGGACACCAAGATATGGCCCTTAGAATCCTTTTACACTAGTGCCACATCAACATGTTTGTACAAATGACACACGGAAAATGATGTGGCAACTAGTGTTATGTGACACCTAGGATGTATCTTTCTCACACTAAGGCAACTTGGCCATGTCTGGGATGGATTTTTATCTTTCTTCTCATAACTTTTATTCATTTATTAAGTCATGTCCACTTGAAATGATCATACCAAATTAAATTAAATTAAATCACAGTTATATAAATAGGCATCAAGATACTTATCTCATAAGACATCTGACAAATTAAAATTCTAGAAAACCTATGCCAAGTCAAGATATTTAGTATTTGCATCCAAATCAAGATATTTAGACCACATTCCTAAAAAAACTTGTTATTTTAATATTTATTTAAACATAAATGAATCGAAACCAAATCAAAAGTCTTACCCAAATGTCCATCCCCCAAAAAAGGAAATGAGATAAGTATAAATTTACAACCCTACTATAAATTAATTTAATGCCGTGAGAACATGAATGAATTGAGACTAAGTCTTACCATTGACAAGATGAATAAGATAGAGATAAATTTACAACCTTATTCTAAATTAATTAGATACCTTGAGTAAGTGAATGATAATATTTCCTTATGCACATAATAATGTTTCCTTATCCACTAAGTTGTAATATCTTTTTTTTTCACATGCATAGAGACATATAATTTCAACAAAATGTGAACAAAACTATAAAATTTATATTTAACATTAATAAATATCAAAATTATTTTAATTTAAAAATTAAAATAATAATTTTAAATTTTTAAAGATTATAAATTATTTAACTCAAAATAAACTGTAAACTTTAACTATCGATACCAACGGGCAAAATTCTTCTAACACAAGAAAATTGCACTATCTTCAAAACAATGTTGGAGAGATCAATTCAGAAGGAGAAAACAGGTACCCAAAGCATCAACAATCATGAGTTAACCAATATAATTTAGGGTGCACCTGAGAAGTGTAAAAAAGCAAAAATTAGAAAATCAGAATCAAATTGTTTTCCTATGAATGCTTGGTTCAATGAGGAATGAAAAATGGAAAGGAGAATCATGAAAAAAGAAGACGAGGAGAAGATGAATGTAAAGTTATATAAGCAGATTTTAAAAAGGAAAAAAGACGAGTTCATGCAAACAAGGCGAAAAGAGTTAATATATCTAGGCAAGAATAACTCAAAGCTTTTTTGATAGGAACTTCAACCAAGGAAGAAGCAAATTGAAAATAATATTACATCCAATCAATGGTTTGATTATGCAAGACAACTCTATGAAAAAGAATTAGAGGTTGAGCCTCCTCCCAGAATCAACACAACTACAAAGGTTTTCACATTACAAGAGGTGGAGGCAGGAATTAAAAAGTTGAAAACAAGGAAGGAAAATGACTTGGTTGAACTTCAAGCAGGATATCTAAAGTGGGGAATGAGCATTCTAGCACTGCACATCACAAAAAACAACAACGACACCATTTGACAAGGATTCCCAAGAGATTGGACAACTACTCTAGCAATACTCCTTTTTAAAAATGGAGGCATTAATAGTCCTTCCAACTATAGAACCATTATGATCAATCCTTTGTTTGCAAATATTTTCAACAACATGGTAGAAAATAGAATCAGTAAGTGAGCAGAACTAAAAGAAAAGATGGAAAAAGGGCAAGCGAGTTTTAGGCTGAAGCATTCTACAGTAAATTATGGTATCACACTGAGACACATTAATGAAAAGGTTTGGGGGGACAAAGAAGAAGTATTTTTCTGCTTTGTTGACTTCAAAAAGGCATTTGACATGCTCCCTAGAGATAAGTTGTGGCATAGAAGGGAAAAACTTGAAATCTCTTTGTAATATAAAGTTGTTGTCCATAGGCTTTATGAAGAGGTGAAAGTGAAAATTAGAACTTCAACAAACATTTCAGAAATTTTTAGGAGTGACATCGGAGTCAAGCAAGGCTTCCCTTTATCCCCTACCCTTTTTGGTTTATATATTGGCAAATTGGAATAGTGACTAAATCTACAAGGTGTGGATGGTGTTAGGTTGGGGGAGTTTGTCATAAAACTTCTTTTATATGACGATGATCTTGTATTGATTGCTAAATCGACCCATGGATTGAAAATGCACCTATATGCCCTTGAGCATTTTTGTAAAGTAGTGGGGATGGAAGTCAATACCAATAAGACCAAAATAATGGTTTTCTCTAATGAAAGGAAGTAAAGCCAACACAAGTTCTTCTTTGAAGGCAACCTTCTTGAAAAAATAAATGAATACAATTACCTTGGGATCGATTTAAACAACAAGATTATTTGGGAGGACTACATAAAGAAGAAAATTTTAGGAGGGTGGAAAGCATTATATGCACTTCAAAACAGAGATAGAGAGGCAAAGTTATGGGATTGGAAAATGATTAAAGTGATTTTTGGACTCCTAGTTTGTCTAGTGATATTATATGGGTGTGACTGTGGGCTACCAACCTCCCTGTTTCAAAATGCAAACAAATTGAGAAAATCCAAAAACACTTGATCATGAGCAAACTGAAAATAAAAAGTTCAGTTCGTTATGGGATAATGTTGAGCAATTGCTATGGTGTTTCTTATAAGGTATCTAAAAAGAATTGAGCAAATGGGAGTAGGTAGATGGCTGAAAATTATCTTCAATGAAGGCATGAGTGAAAGAAATAAATCATGGATGAGACAAAACAACAAATAGATGCAAAAATGGAATATTCATCTCAATGCATGTCCCACAAATAGCGAGTTAAAGAATTTTGTTATGGAGAAATTAAGTATGCGTATATGGGGAAAAGTGTTGGGTAGAAAGAAGAAGTACTATGTTAAGAATTCATCTCCAACAAAAAATAGTACAATGGAGCCAACATTTAGTGGAGAGAAAAGATTCTTATTGCTCAATCAAGAACTAACTCACATAAACTTTGGTGTGAAAACTGATGGTGGAAAAGACCTAAAGAAGCTTGGGAAGAACGGGTGTGTACTTTTTGCACTTAGTAGTAGAATCGAAAAAGCATTTCATTTTGGAATGTGATTCTTTCAAAGACACAAAGACAATTATGGCAATATGTTAGCCTCAATTCCTTGACATTGTCTTTTCATTGAGGGGACTATGAGAAGGTTGGGTCAGCTCATCATCAATTTGAGTAAGAAAATGATTGAAACAAAAAGCAAAACACAGAGAGGTTGGTAAGCCCATAGACTATTTTTAAGGTTAGGTCAGCTCATCATCAATTTGAGTAAGAAAATGATTGAATTGCAAAAATAAAAGAACAGAGAGGTTGATAGTCTCATAGACTATTTGAGTAAGAAAATGATTGAATTGCAAAAATAAAAACACAGAAAGATTGATAGTCCCACAAACTATTTTTAGTGTCGTGGACGTTAAAATATCATTCATTCATTCATAAATAAAATACTTATAACAACCAACAACCAAATTTAAAAGCCAAGGCCAAAAACCTATCATCCCTACATAAACTAATAAATTATTACAAATTTTATTTTAATTTCATTTTGCATATAAATATAATCGATAATCACATTGTTTATTAATATTTCACATAATGAAATAAACTTCTAGAGATTTATTTTAGCTTCAAATTCTATACTAATTATCCTCTATTAGATTTTATATTAATTTTTCCCATATCCAATTAAATGTTTTAATAAAATAAATTAAGATATATCCCCCAACATTCGATCATCAGATCCTATGCAAATCAGCCACCGGATTTGTGGTAAGGAAACATTAATTGGATGCTTCATGCCACCGCTAGTCATGGCCGCTTTCCTGCCGGATTTAGAGATGGAGAGGCAATCTGAATCACAAAAATAGAATGACAGACATTATGGAGTGGCCGAACATTTGGTTGGCATGTTGCATATATACTATTCATCAACGTCACCATTCACAAACGCAGTGAACAAATCACAACCATCGTGCAAACGGTTTCTCTCGCAGAAAATGAAGATCATGGAAGGCTTCAGGCCGAGTGGGGTGCCGTTGGTCATAACTGTCATGGCACTTCTATTTCTCACGTTATCTTCAGAAGCCATTAATGATATGAACAGCTTGACGCAGAACCAGAAGAACGTGGAAGCAGCAGTGGAAGATTATTCCAGCCCGGATCCCCCGCCAGCGTCCACTGGAAGAGGCACGGTACCATCAGTACCTGTACCCCATAGGCCCCTACCAATTCCGCCAGCCATTAACAATATTGCTTCCCCTAGCAATCGTGGCGGGTGAAAGGAATCTAATGATTCACACCATACAAAATTTAGTCGTTTATTTTTGAACGTACGTTGATAGTAAATTTAGAGAATCTCATGATTCACACCATACCATATTTATTTGTGTATTTTTGAATTTATGTTGATAGTAAATTTTGAGAATATTTACTATCAGATTTCAAAATATTTCAGAAATCTTCTGGTATGGTGTTGTTTCTTGGTATCATTTTCAGTTTGTTGGAGTTAAAATAAAAGCATATTATTTTATATATGTCAGCGTTCAGGATTGGACATGGATTGTTGGTAATTTCGTTTCTCGAATTATGGCAGGTCTGTTTCCTGTTTCCTGAGAGTGTCCTGTAATAAAACCTATGTACTGAGATTACCTCCTGAATTCCTTAAGCAAGACCAGGAAGGTGTTTTAAAAAAAATAAAAAATTACATTTTATTCCAGGGATCTGCTAATTGTACAAAGCTTAGTATTGGATTCTGAGTACCATCAGGTCACGGTAAGGGCTATGTCATGTTGGCATGCTGGGGAGCATAAAGGATACGGGCATAGATGTAGGTATGGAATGCTCAGTGCATATGAAAGAGAAGGATGTTGTGCGTTCTGATGCATTGAGGATGAACTGGGTTTCTGATTGGATTCTGTTTATTTATTTATTATTGGATGTGGTCCAAGACTTTTATGTTTTATAATATAGGTATGTTTAATTTATTTATTTATTGAATTTTATCAATAGGATTTTCACAATATATTATGATTTTGTTTTATTTAAATATATTTTTAAAATATATAAATGATTTTTAGAATTTTTGAAGGTTTATAGATTATAACAACTTAAATTTAAGTTTTAATATCTTTATTCATATTTATTAAAAATTAACCAGGAAAAATTCCTTAGTCTATATTAGATACCTTATAAAAAATTCTTCCACAATTTTTATTTAAAATTTTGAAAAATATATTTAATTGAATTATTAAAATTATATCTTATATAATAAGATTTAAAAATGTATTATATTTTAAATTAAATTATATATTCCATGATTTACAGATAAATACTTTTTTTTATTTAAACATTTAATAATTACACCACAAAATTACCACTTTTTATATTATAAAATTTTTAAATGTATATATTTTAAATTTAAAATATATATTACCCATTATAATTAATTGAATTATAATGATAATAACTTAATTTTTATTTTAAATGATTTTAATAATTACACTCCTTTAAATGATTTTAATAATTACACTCCAAAAATGAGACTTCATGGAATAGATATTAGCTTTTAACAAAGAGAAAATTATATCCACAAAAGACATAATAAATAATGAGCATGATCCATGTAAATGTTCAAAATTACATTCAATATTATCATGTAAACTATCTAAATTTTGGATAGTTTCAAAAGGAAAAACATTAAATATTTAAGATTCTTCTTTCTTTAACATCTTTCGAGATGTCATATACTCTAGCCCAGTTAAGGACACTCCCATCAACCCATCCAATGTAGCTAATGATAATTTTTTTCTTCAGAGATCCTTTATTATGTTTTGTCTTGAGAATCCTCTTTCACATTTTATTGTACTTGCAGGAATAGTAAGTATTTCCTGCCATGACTTTGACATGTTAGGAAAATTTGTATGAAACCATGTAACATAAAATCCCTCCAAACAGCTTCATGGATGCTCCTCACTTTCACAATAAGAATGTTGTAAGTGTTAAAAAAGTTTTTCAAGCCAACGCTTTGAATTTTGTTCTCTCCCGTGAACATCCTCTAAATAATGGCAAGGGCTAAAAACAACCTTGCTGAGTTGAAAAATGCATGATTAGGGAATCTTCTGTTCAAACTCTCTACAAGAGCTTGAACATAATCTTTTGCAAGTTGTTTGCAACTTTCTACTAAACCTTCAATACAAGGTTTCCATGATTGTTTTTACAAAAACAAATCATCATATGCATGTGGAATTGCTACAAATCGTAATTCATGCCTATGAACAAGCTCCTCCTTATCACAAATTTCTAGAAAGCCAAATTTAGAGACATCTAAAAATTTAGATAAATAACATGTGCCATATGCAAATGTGTCACTTCTTAAAAACCACCTTGTTAAATTGTTTACAATGACATCTATGAATGCCCTTAAAGAGGTGACATCAACGTACTCTTCTTGGAATTGCTTGCTCAACTTGTTTAATTCACCCATTATATCTGCAAGCATATGTAAACAAAATTTTACTGAAAAGATCCTTGCCTTATCATACCATGAGTCTTTTCTTTCATTTTTCCACAATCTTAATATGGAAGGCATAAATACAACAAGTCTTTCAATGACTTGTCCCCTTGAAAGCCATCTAACTCCATGGATTTGAAGAGCTTGAAAAGTTTCAAGTTGCAACAGTTCCTATAGAGCAATAAGTTGACTATTTATTTTTGTACAAGTTTTCACCCAAGAATATACCTTATTTGCTAATTTCTCAACGAACAATAATTCAGGTATTCTTTTTGAAGCATCTAACACGACTCAAACTTCACGATGAACAATGCAGTGAACACTTAGAAGATTAGGTACATCTTTCTTCAAAACAGTAATAAAACCATTTTTATTATCAACCATTGAAGAAACACCATCTGTGGAAACTCTTATCAATCTTCGTTTTGAAAGACTCCTTGATTCCATTAATTGTTTGATTGCATCATAAGTTGTTTTCCCTCTTCCATCAAAAACATTTATGAGCTTTAAAAACTGTGAAATTTGAGGCCTCGATCCTTTTGAGTTAAAAAAAATGGCATAAACCACAAGATGTTTCTCTAAGCTATGATCTGTACTTTCATCTAGCATCAATGAAAATAAAGGGATATCTAGCATTTTTAAAATTTGTAGCTCTTCAAGATATTGGGATATGGAAAAAAGGAATTCTTTTGTAGACATGTGATTTCTGTAGGATGTATAATCTTTATTTTTCGGTATATTTGGTGTTTGTAAAGGCATTGCAAACAAACAAAAAATTTCATATTTTGAGAGTGGTAGATCCTCTTGCACCATTCAATACATTAATTTCATAGTAGTAATGACTCTTTCTTTGTTCCTATCATCAATGCATGCAATGTGTTATGTAATATGATTTTCTTTCTTTTCATTTCCACATATCCACTTTCTTGTGAAAGTTTATGGATGCTTGAACTAACATAAACAACTATAGAATCATGTTGCAAGGTAGAGAAACCAATGCTAATTCCCCATGGCCCTGTTGCCTTATGTGTTTCACAGTATATGCATTTCATAATTGTTTTCCCTTCAGGCTTTGCCTCTCTCAACCACTTATACTTAATTTTCCATTCCTCATGAAACTCTCTTGTTACTTTCATTTTTCTTCTTTTCTTTTGGGTGCGAGGTTCCCCCCTTGACATTCTTCATATGCCCCAACATATTTATTTTTTCATTATGCCCCAAGATATCTAAATCTTCATCTAGATCAAAATTACGATCACCAGGAGATGAAACTTGAGATTTAGTAGACCATCTGAAAACTTTTTGATAGAAAGTTGATTTCCTTATTTTGAAGACAGACAGACACACACACACACACATATAATACCTATATAATAACAATAAATTAGTTAGATATTGAAATTCATGAATTAAAAGCATATTATAAATTTATTTTTTCACAAACTTAATAAATTACAAAAAAAAGAGTGTTAATCTCATGGCTTTTAAAATATGCTTGAATTTCAAAATTAACTAATAGATAAAACATTTCAAAATTGTGACAAAATTAAAATAGGTAAAATAAGTAAAGTAATTTTAAATAGAGAAAATAAGTTAAAACATTTGAATAATGTTTTCCCAAAATTGAAAATCATTTTTTCAAAATTAATCTTTAATCCTTCACCATATTATGAGATAAAAACGATATTGTTTGGCGAATGAGACTCTAGCTTCAATCAACTAGTGTATTGTGAATAATTTTATTTGCAAAGTCGAGACTCTTCACCTAGAAGATTCCGATTTTGAACCAAATATGAAGAATCAACAACACCTAGATAAAATTCATTATTTCCATTTAAACTTAATTCTAACAACCCGACAATTTCCCTTAAAAAAACAAAATACTATTTCTTTAAATTAGCATGAAAGAATGGAATAAGAAAATGAATGAACTTGTAATTAGTACGAAAGAACCTTGTGACTAGTAATGAAATAAAAACACGTATTTAGAGGAATGTAGTTAAAAGGCCTATAAATTCTTGGAAGAAGGAAGTGCACGTTGAGGAATGTAGTTAAATGCTAATAAATTCCTAGAAGAAGTGTACTTTACATTCGGAAATGGGCATTATCATTTAAGACATACTGCTTATTATGTTTCTTTGCATTTTAATATTGAAATCTTCCTTCTTACTCATGTTTATTATGGTTCTTTAGTAATGGATTAAAAACATGCACACATAGTATGGACACAAATTCACTTCCTTAGTTCCAATTTAAACTTTTGTAAAGAGTTGTCCAAAAAACACATGAAAAAACATAGTATCCTAATTCTAAGGCTGAAAAATTAGTAATGGATTAAAACATGTAGACTAAGTATAGACGAAAATTCACATCATAATTTAGGCTTGAAAAATTAAGCCTCGGTCTTCTACTAATGATTTTCGCATATATAAACTAAAATTTCCCTTGGTTTCAAATCCAAATTTAGTACTCAGGACAAGTTTAAATTCAAAACTCCAATACAAATTCAGATCTTAAATATTTGAATCATTGTTATAATAAGTTTTTTAATATACCATAGTGGTTCCTAATGGATATCTGTAATATGTTACCATGTTAAAAGATGATGCATTACAAAGGGAACAAAATCTTATCTCTAAGGTTGTGGTTGTGACTGTAGAGAGAGATTGTAATATTCTAGCTCTTCAAGGTTTATAGTTTTTTTCAAAACACTACAAATGATGGACCAAAAGTCTAAGAATTTCTAAACTGCTTTACTTTTTTTTTTTCTTCAGAATTTCTAAATTGCTTTGTTCTATGTTCTTAACTGTACTAGAAGGAAGTGTGTAGTCAAGCTCAATATTATGAACCATGAGGTAAGTTTAAATTGAATTTTGTTCGCACAAAAACTCAAATTTTTTAGCTTTTCCCTTGGCTTGCAGAATATGATTTGGGTTTTAAGTTGAAGATAATGGAATAGGGATGTGGCTACACCTTGTCTGTACATGTTTCTATATAATGTGAGGTATCAAATTAGGGTTTTTCCATCATTTTTCAGAAACATGATGAGTGCTTACCCATGATTTATATGGAAGACGATTTTAGGTATTTTCTTGCTTTTTCTAATTACAAGTTAGTTTGGAAAGTCATTATTTTAATTAGATTAATAATTAATAATATTTTAGTTATAAATTTAATAAAAATTAGATTTAATACTTAAAAATTAATATATTTATAATTTTATATTAATTAATTAAAAATAAATTAATTTTCAATTATAATTAATTATAAAACAATACATACAAGCTTCATCATTTAAAATTAATTATTATGATATTATCATTTTATTAATTTATATATATCATTTAACCATTAAACTAAACGTGAATTATGATACTAAATCAATAGCAAGTAAATGCACAACCCTCACATATTGTAAAATAAGATGTGCAAATTCAACCCCTTTTTCATGTTATAAATAACTGAAATTCTGTACACCTTCAACCTCGGCTAGCTATATAGATTTCCATACTCAACCCATTTTTAATGGTAAAACTAAATGGGATTCTATTTGAACTTTTTGCTATTTTTATTAAAACAATATTTCATACACTGGGACTTGTTTTTGGAACTTTTTGTTGATATTTACCAAACCAATCTTATCAACATTCTTTGATATGTTGATTAAGAAGGATGTATCTTTATCTTTTTTGATTAAGGGTGTATTGTAGCTATATTGTTCCACTGGCTTTACTTTTTTTAAGAAGAAAAAATTTTTTCGTTAAAGAAAGCTTACATTTACATAGGATTTAATGAGTGATTATCCTCCCGCCAAAGCACCCAATTTTAAAAAGCAAGGGAAGCTATTTAGTATTTGAATCTTCCATCATACACAATAGAATTTCTAGTCATATCAGATCCAAAAACCGAAACCCAAAAAACATAATAATGACTTTGGACTAAAAATAAAAAGGCACTGGAAATCTTACCTTTGAATTTGATTTTGATTAAAGATATACTATGTGTCTGCACATATGCAACTCATAATTTTCTACTTACTCTAGATCCAAGCATCATAATTTTTCCTTTGATGTTAAACTTTTCAGTCTAAAGAATATTTAGAAATGAATCACAGTGCAATACATAAAAATTTATACAAGTTCCTTTATAAAAAAAAATACTATTCTTTAAAATCCAAGCCTCGCCAAAACCCATAAACCCTAAAACACTCGCCCATACTAGTTGACAGAAACCATTTATGTCTAATAATAAAAAATACCCCAATTGTTGAACATCTTCTGTAAATTAAAACAAATCTGAACAAAAACCAAAACTAAAAGAATTTGCAACAAATTCCTTTTATCCAAAGCAAATATGAGCATACCTCTTTTGATGGTGAGCGTAGGACAGATCCGAGAAACAATTGCGAATATGAAAACAACAAATCTGCTCCAACCTTTTCGTAATGGCCGGAATCTGCCACTTGTAAGTAAATAGACAGGTATCCTCCTAAAATTGTTGGATGACTTTCTAATCAATTAATTTCAAAACAAAATTACCTCTCAAATTTAAAAGTTTCAAAATCTTAAATTTTTTTTAAAGAAATTTACCCTTCACAATTCCATCATTTGGGTCCATTTTCCAACTCTCTGTGGAAACTTTCATCAAAGAGAGATGATGTATATCAGTCCCTTATATATTACTCTGAATTATGATGTACCAGCAAGGAATTGTAGGAAGATTTAACAAAAACAAATTGTGATTTCTCGCGGAAATATTCCATTTAATGAACTTCCTATGGAACACATTTATACTAAATGGGAATTTAAACAGAGTCGTGGTTAATTCAAATATAACAAGTCCTTGGTATTTATTACCATTCAAGAATTACGACCAATAATAATTAAGATTATATATCTACTGGCAACTGCTGAATTTCAGATTGGGGATAGAAATCGAAATAATAGAGATTCGATGTGGGAGAATGGAATATGGGCCTTATGTGGTAAGCAGAAAACAAAAAATAATTATTCCAGGTCTATTATCAGTATGCGGGTTTTAAATCTCGAAGAAGATTTGGCACAATACTTCGCCTAATCCCGAAAAGATTTTTTTATTTTTTTATTTGAAGAAGAATGAAGAAGGGTGGGGAGCAGGAAGAGAAATATCTTATGTCCGAGGGAAAAAGCCGAATTCTAACCGAGTTTGTACTAATAAAACTCCACCTTTGTACATAAGTGACATTTTGGGCATTTTCTAAGACTCTATGTAAAGAATTGCAAGAATTGTTTTTCCAACAAAGATGTGAATTGGGGAAGATTGGTCGATGAAGTTTGAACCAAAAATTGAACCTTGATATACCTGACAACGAGATTTTTTCATTACCATAAGATGTATTGGTTGTTATGGATTACCTTATCAGGGTGTAATTTGGAATGGGTACACTTGATGATATAGACTACCTCAGAAACTGACGTATTCATTCTGTACCAAATTTATTATAGAATCAATTTAGATTAGCTCACTAGGTCGTTTAAGTAAGATGCAGTTAAAAAGAACTATAACTACAGAGTCAACCAAGCGCAGATCAGACTCCTCCAGAACTGTGGTTCACTTATCAACTCTATTAAAAAACAATTTTCAAGATTTTTTTGC
>APFE031349568.1:0-14022 GCA_000404065.3 Pinus taeda
CCTCATGGTATCACCTGCATAACATGGACTTTATCCACATATTCTTCCACCTTTTAGGTATTAGGTGAGATTTTATTTAGCCATACAACTATTGTACCATCCATTTAAAACCATAATACCTATTTTGCCTAAATTTCATTTTATGTACATCTAGTTTCCATCATGCATATATATGTATTTTACCTTCACTTTACGAACCACAATCTCCACATGCTCAAGCATGGCTAGTTTGGAGAATTACATCAAAGATCAACCCAATAACATAACCTAAAATTGCAGGTAGAAAATTTCCTCAGAAATAATAAGGATTTAACTCTTCTGTACAATTCCAATGAGAAGTTATTTTCTTAACTGCATGCAAACTACTTTTTCCATGTAGAATTTCTAGCTCTTGCCAAAGCGTTTTCACATCTATGTTGCACGTACCTCAACAATTCTAATTTGAAATATACAATTAAACCATTAATGAACTCATTCATTATGCTTTATGCAGAATTACTCACAAAGCAAACATTTTTAGAAAACAAAGTCTTCATGCTTTACAGGCTTGACCATACCTACTTCATAAGCTTCTTTATCTCAACTTGATCTCATGCTCCAAAAGAAATGATATGTTCACGCACTTTCTTGTCACAGGCATGATCACCTTCCTAGCCCATCCACACATACTCATATTGCAGAATGTTGCAATAGATAATCCGCTGCAACCAGAAATCTCTTCATAATGGCTACGGAAATTTGCGTATTTTAATTGCATAGTTGTAAGGCCATTCAAATGCATCTGCGTGGAGAAGCAGTATCATCTCATGATGATCAGAGACTACTTTTGTATCATCACAAGCACAAATATGTGAGGTGATTCAGATCGTCCAAAGATCGATGCTCGCTGCTGACTGAAACAATCTAATCAAATTTGCTTTTTTCGAATCAGCAAACAATTTTCAAATTAAGCATGCAATTCTGAAAAACAGAGAAGGGTGTCTGCCTCCTAATTAATAACAGATTCCTGGAGAGTATCGCTTTCAGCATGGTGCAGAGAACAACTTGTAGTTTTTTTATCAGTGCCTCGCCATTTGACTTAGGTACTGACTCCCTTACAGTTTTTAGGGTTCTCTCTTCCTTGATGACCTTTCTCACTGACCTCCTACTGTTGTTCAATTGCTCTTGATGAACCTTTTGTTTTCTTTTTATCACAACGGTACTGCTTCCACATTTTTATTGGTATGAATGCGAGTCAATAAACATTTGTTGCGGACTTCATTAAACTGCGGAAAAATACTGTAGAGATTCCAATGATACCAATTTATTGTGAGAGATCTCAAGCTCGAAATCTCGTTGGAAAGATTAAAGGTAGAAGGGGCACGGAAGTATTTTACAGGTGCTCAACGCCTTGAGAGCCATGAAATTCTGAAATCAATATCTCTTGACGAGTTTTACTCATTATCAACAAAAGAACGCATTATATAATTTTCAGAGAAAAGTTGTGCGTAATTTTAACTTTTAAATTTGTATAGAATAAGGGAATTTTAAGTCTCATATTGACTTAGAAAAAACATAACTCATCTTTCATATAATATGGATATAAGAGAACGTTGTAAGACATACGAATATGGATATCTTACAAGTATAGATATCTTATGTTGTAGAACGACTTATATTATTTTCCTGAACATTTGAGATGAACGGTTTAATATTTAATATTATTGAAGATCATTTTTTTTCTATGAATTTTTTTTAGACTATTTGATTATATATCCTCTAGCCATTTCAAACATTTAACTTTTTGCTTATTTTCTTCTTTCCATTTTGGTTTGACGATTTTTGAACCCACAGCCATTATAAAACAAAAGTAGTAGTATGCCATTTTCAAATCCATTGTTGGTTAAAGGAACTTATAAATCAATCATTCAATATTCAAAGAGAAGGCTATCGATCAAAGCTCGAAGCCATCCACTGACTGGTGACAATAGACACCTTGCATGGTAGTAGTTTGTGGATCCTTCGCGGTGAGCTGCATCCATTAACCAGTGAGTTACCACAAATTCAAAAACACAGTGTCACGAATTGATATCATCCTTATATTTTAGTTCATTCATATATTTCTGTTTTCACAGGTTTTACCTGAAACTTGATAGCACACCGATGAGTGAGAAAATAATTACGTTATTTCAGAACCATTGAACGGACATTATCATAAGAGGAAAATCTATAATCAACCCTAATAGGGTGTCAAAAAATAAAAGCAAAGCACACAACTCACAATACAAAATAGAAGCAAAAGTGTTTACAGTAATCTAAGAGGATTCACCAATAAGAAGACCCAAGGGAAAGCATTTTTTTAGTTCAAACCCTAAATTTAAAACAATGGAAGTACTTGTACTCATACATACCGTGGTAATGTTTCTCAAAACACAAGTATTTTTCTCACGTGTAAAATAATTTTCCACAACAGCTTGGATAGAATTCCACAGAAATTACTTACGGAAACTTCTTTTGGAACCCCATTTCCCCCTCCCTTGAAACGAAATATGATAGGACTGCATACATGTAATTATTTTGAACTAGTGAAAAGGGTTGCGACTAATCCCAGAACAATGACACAAGTATCGTTGTTGCAAGAGGAAAGATCCATTCCCTCTGCTCATTTTCCAACTAGAAATGCATCTGTACAAGGTGCTTTATTCTATTCTCCATTCCTTTTATCCCTCAAACAGTCAATCAGAGACTTTCGATTAGACTAGAACATGGGAATCGAATCAATTACTAAGACCAAAAATATGTTGTAAGCTTCAACCTGCATCTATAAAGTGGATTTATATTCACCTTTAAACTGCATCTATAAAGTGCATATATGCATCTATAAAGTGGATTTATATTCACCTTTATATGCATCTATAAAGTGCATATATATTCACCTTATCCAACTGATAGAATTTTTAAGTTTAAGATGCTCACACTTGATTATCCATGTGTAAGCAGAACGAAATTGAGATTTAATATCGACATTACAGGAACACGATAACCTCAAACAAATAGTTGTTCGTTAATTATTTCAAAAGTGCATAACATTAAATACCTATCAAGATAGCTTTGGGCTCATTAATAATGTGAACAATGTCACAGAAGGAGGGGCGTTGGGATTCAAGAGTCTGCCGCAAACATTTAGCAACTATGGATTTGTTGTTGCACATGGTTGTCAGTACGGCAACACTATCGTCAACTCCGTAACCTCGTCACCTCTCATACCAAGAGCAGGCACGATGGTGGTTGCAGCAATGAAACAACACTACAGCCTTAGCTATCATTAGTCGAGTGCCATACTTGTTCTTCCCTTCACGTAAACTTATGATAAAATAGTAGGTATTACGTAAAGGCTCAAAAGAGATAGTGCATATACAAACTAACAAGTTATGTGCTTTATAACCACTAGAACAAGGAATCAATATTACTAATCAATGAACAACAGTCTAACCAGGGAAGACATCGCTCCCACTTTCTGTTATCCCTCCCTTATCATTTGTTGTAGTAACATTGTTGCTTTCAACATATTTTTCTTAATTCATTATCATAATTAGGAAACCTACAGTTTTTTTTCCATTCCTTTCTTAAACAAAACTAGAATAATAAAAAAAATAGAATGAAATCCATCATTCTTAAGTCTGCGTGGATTTTGGTTGCTTTTATCAATAATTCATGGTTTTAGAATCACCCAAACTAGTGTGCACGATATTTAAGAAACCTTCTACTCTCAGTCGAAAAAAAAGAAACATTGTTTTATCCCTTTAAACTTGTGATATACATTCATAAGGTAGTGTTCTAAATGGAAAGAATGTCAATCTTATCGAATATTGTTGCTTTTTACAAGCAGTTTAATGGATAGCATTATTATATTTGTGAGCAAAGAGAAAATCGACTTCTTCTTTTTTGGGGGTCGAAGATTTTCTTACCTCTCCAAATTATTAGACGAGATCAAGCTCTCTTGGATGTTTCCCATCATCTAGCACAGCTACAGATAAGTATTTTTCCAATATCCACCACAACTGCACGCCAACTATTGGCATATCCATGCCATGCAATCTAGGATTATATGATTAGGACCATTATTCGAAGTTTGAGCCGTAAAGTTTGGATGAAGCCCATGTCATCCTTATTACACACGTAGTTGTATAGTAACTCTATCCACATGTAATTGTCTGTAGTGCAATGGAAAACAGCATCAGTAGAGATTTTTTTATTTTTTGTTTTTTGTTTACACACTATCCCTGGTGTTGATGGTTAATTTAGCAACGTATGCTGATTTGGACTCCATTCCCTGTTGACAATCCTCGTGCAGGACTGGAGGATCAACTTCACTCGAACCCATTCTCCATCCTATGGCCTGAATTGTAGCCCTCCAACATCTTCCTGAGCTAGCACAGTCAGAGTCACTTCATCTTAGTGGCAACCCATCCCCAAAGCTAGCTCCGGCGCAGGGCATGGAGAATCATGATTTAACCTTAGATGAGAAATGGGACCCTCACTTGGTATGGAAACAAAGCATCATCCAACCGCCAAACACTGCAATGCTCTAGAGAGAGGAAAAACTCGATCGATGCCCAAATGCACTTGGGAAGCACTCTTAACACATATTCTCCTTGTTGTGATATTCTGTCGAGGAGAATATTACTTGGATGGTTGTTAACTAATGGGTATGCCCATACAAATCTTATATACACAACGTATATATCGCACTCGGATTCAATCTTGGGTGAGGCCGCTTATGCTATCTATTGACCCAAATTTTAATATATATCCCAAAAATGTATAACATAGAAATCAATCCATAATACGCGGATGGAAGGTAATTAATTTTTCAACTGTAAAAGTTAATTTTTATTTTAAGGATTAATATCCCCTTGTTCTATGTTTCAAAAATTGAACTTACACCATCATCTTATTTTTATGTATAAAATTTTAATTTTGGTGGCTTAACTCAATTTAATCACCATGCGTAAATTAATTCTAACTTCGTTCTTCGTACCAGGGTTTTTTAAAACCTCCATGACACATCCAAATTAAAGATTAGAGTATGGATGGCTATGCTATGCTCTTGACGTTTCAACCCTCGCGCTTATAATTATTTAATTTTAGACCATATACACCATCATTTACATTCTATAATATATCGGTCCATAATTTATATATGGGAGGGTATTGTTTTTTTCCAATTTCTATATTTTCTTTTATCTTAAGAATAATATCTCATGTTCCATGTTTTGACAATATACCTTACCTTATAGGTTTCAAACTCTTTTGTTATTCAACATATGTATTTATGTTGTCCCTTCCTAACAAATTCATTTTATGACAAACATAAATATTGCATACAACAAGAACTCCAAATGGGCTTCCCCATTCTTTTCTCTAAACATTTTTAATATTTAGATTCAATTTTAAGGAGTCTAGATTTAACACTTATACCAGGACACTTTAGAAGAGTTTGTGGTAGTGAGGCCAATTTTAGGCTAAAACTTGTCCATACCTTATGGAGGCGTATTGGCCCACAGGCCGTAAGGCTTGAAATTGATTTCTCCAATACCATTTGTAATGAACCTCCTGAGCCTACCTTGGAATTTACCCTCTAGGACCATAAATTTAAAATTTCGGGTTCATTCACAGTCAAAGCTTTACCCCTCTTTGCAAATCTTGTCTTCTAAAATTACCTCAACCATATTACTGTCACGCCATAGTACAAATTTCTCATTAGTAGTTTTACTGGTTCCCTTATATGGAACCTTACATTCATTAACATATCTGATGTATGTGACCGACCATTAAACTTGTGATAAGAGGCACCCTATCAAAATATCTGGGTAAATCTCTACCAACACTAGTGGAAATTAATTCCATGATCATTGTAGTGTACACTACTTTATTCACCATAATTTCATTCCCATGCATACTAGTTAGACTTGCAACATAGATACTTAACCCATTAGTCATAAAATGGGAAACATTATTTCCTCAATTGGTGAGTATGCGTAAGTAGATATCACTTTAGAGCATTATGATCATACCATATCTCTGTAGTGAATGTAATACGATCAGTTAGAGAATCCATAGTCATCTCACATATTCATACATAATCTTAACGTAGACCATGTTAGTATATATATCACGGCCTGCCATGCTTCCGTTACTAACTCTATTCTTAGATGTAAAAGAGGTCATATGTACAATACTACCATCACTCTCATAGTAATACATTAGCACAGGTAATCTAATTATTTGTCAATCCATTTAATGTACTTCTACAAATAAGTTCACACTAGAAAGCCACATCCAAGTCGATCATGAGAAATCTAACGTTGTGACACCAATAACAACAACTAATTACCCTGATTCCACCATTTCTCATATACATTAAAAGTCACATACATAAGACAGTAATTATTTCCATACAGATAACACCTCGTATATACAACTGAGCTACATGGGTTAACCATTTTAATAGTAGGAAAGAGAGATAAGAAATCAATCATCAGCATACCTGAGCTAAATGATTTAGCCTCATAACAAGTAAGGATTAATATAGAACCCATACCATTTAAGTGAATCTCATCAAAGTAGAGAGAAACACCACTAAGTCTATTAATACATAATCCTTTGTAATTATCGTGACATTATCATGGTGAGGAGACTTAGGCAATCATCCCATAGAAAAACTGGAACAATAACATAAACTTATGAAACTATTATCATAAACAAACTAAAACTACAACAACGAGAGAGAGAGAGAGTCATCATACAAACATTCCACGCATTTGACACCAACAAAAACCTCACCTGGAGGGAGGAGCACCACCACCCAGCCATGAATCACCATTGATTCCCCCCGAGCCAAAGATCTTGCCAAGGATCAATTGTCCTCAATTGATCAATGCACTAGGTATTTAATACCCTCTTTCATGATTTAGTTACCATTAGCGGCGTCCTGTTTTTGTGGCTTTTTTTAATTTCCTAGGACTTTTTTGAAAAACCTCGTATTTATCTCCCAGGAGGCTTTTCATCATAAAAGCTTGTATTTACCTCCCACAAAGCTTTTATGTCCAATGGATCTTTATCTTCCATCCATCTGATGGATAACCAATCCATCGAAGCATATCTAGAGTCACATGTAGAAGATTTATCATGAAAGATTCATCTCTATCCCATTCCTCAATGGGATTTCGCAAGCATCTCCTCTCTCTTGGTGCTCCACCCTCCAAGTGGTTTATTTTATTAATTTATTTAATAACACATTTTCTTTTCATATTACATATCACCTAGCTTTCCTCATCTTAGGTTTAGAATAATTTAACCCACAAAGGAGGGTATCAAACCTAGCTTTCCTCAGCTTAGGTTTACAAGAGTTTAACACACAAGGGAGGATATCACACCTAGCTTTAACATAGCTTAGGTTTACAATAATTTAGTACACAAGGGAGGGGTTTTACACTCACCGCACCACAGCACCTCCAGGTAGCAGACCTCTAGCACTGTCATGCATTCAACATCTCCACGTAGCAAACTATAAATGGGAGCGGGAAACTGGCAGAATACAGGAGTTACAAGTCTAAACTGGGACCTATGCTCTGATACCATGTCAGGCTAGGAGGTATCTCAAAGAAATTGTGATTTTGCATTAAGATTGATCATATATATGTACATGCAGGGAGAGACTCTTGGGCTTCATCTCCTAGTGTCTCTTCATATTCCAATTATCCTTATTTTATATTTGCATTATTTTACATGGATTACCTAATCCCAAAGATTAGGTGTCAGCACATCTCATTTCCCAATATGTACTCAAATAAAATTTCAAATTTTTCAATAGCTACAAAAGAAATCATTATAAATATTTATTACATCAAGAAAGTAGATTTCATAAATAATATTTCATGTATAATAAAATCAAGAACCCATAAAAATATCTACCAACACTAACCCAACCAAAAAAAAAACTAATAATATCATGTAATAAATTACTAATAATCTAGTGTCATAAACAACAAAGACTAACTAGATGTAATAGAGAAGCAAATGAAACGTTATATAATAGTTAACTGGAAAATATAATAGCAATGAGACATTATATAATAGCTAACTGAAAAATATAATAACAACAAATATTGCATGTTTTTTGTCCATATATGATCTATATTGGAGTTGGGCTTCAAGATTTTTTATTTTTAAATAAATGGGTGGATGTGACTTGTTTTCAAGGCGATATTCTTGGTCTAATATATTATCCAAAGGGTGATATGAAAAGTATGTGAAAGGTGTTTAGTTTCAAATAAAAAAAAATCAAAGAACAACATATTTAATTTTAAAAGCCTTGAGGAATTTTGATTTTTAAATAAATGAGTGGACAAATTTTGATTTCAAGAGAACATTTTTTGTCTTATACACCATCCAAGGCATGATATGAAAACTATTTGACACCGTTTTTAGTTTCAAATCAAAGAAAATCAAAGAATGACATATTTAATTTTAAAAACTTTGAAGAATTTTGATTTTTAAATAAATGAGTGAGAGAGTTTGATTTCAATTTTCGTTTAGAAGATTACGAACTATAAATTAGAATAACTCTGAGAAAGGTGATGAATTTAAGCAAATCAAAGTGCTTGAATGTGACAGATAGCGATGCAAAAACACATGCAACATTTCACATCTCATTCTCTCGTTAGATGAGTTAGATGAAATAGTGAAATTTAGATGATTTTTTGTGTTTCTTTTATCATTTCATTTTTATGCAAATTTTAGGGTGCCAATTTTTTAAAATGGTTAAATGCTCATTTTCTTTCATCTCTTTTATATTTTGAATCCTCCTCCTCACTCTAATAAATTTTGTTTTCATTATTTTAATATCGTTCAATTCATTATTTTAATATCGTTCAATTTCAGTGATTGGATCACAAGTAACCCTTACAAACCGAAGATAGTGGGGTATGTCAAAATAGTGTTATTTGACAATCGTTTTACATGCAAATATTGATTTTTGTGATCCTTGCAATAATTAATTAAAATATTTATCATGAAAATAAAAAATAAAATCTTTATTAAAAATAAAAAATTAATGCCTGCTGTATTTATCAACCAAATTTATTAATATGATTGTGCTAATAGTAGTATAAAAATATAATAATCGTTAAGAAAGTTTCACATCTACTTTAAAAATATACTCATGAAATAATGACACACAACTTTTAAACATTTTGTTATTATCAATTAGTTTGTAAGATAACGTGAAGTGCAACTTTAATACATGACATCTTTTAAAAGAAATATGATATCTATATTTAGAATACCTACCTTATAAAAATAATAATTCAAAATCAAAATTAATTTTAAATGTATATAAATACAAATAAATATTTGAAATTATTTTTATAAAATTTAATTATTTTAAACATCAATGAATTTAGACTTCTGTGATCCATAACAATTGTTTAGATAATTTTCGGCAAAATCACAAAATTCATCATTTGTTGACGCGTTTCGAACCAACTAGTGTGGTTCATCGTCAGGACAAGTTGAAGATACAGATCCAGTGCAGCTTGTTAAATAGTCTAAGCAGAGGCTCAAACGGCTAAAAAATTCTAACGGCTACTTTTCCACTCAAGGACCCAATCAAACTTCCTTTAACCAATTTAATATTAAATTACTATTATATTTATGGAGGTAGGTTAACCAGGGGAAAAATAAAACAAATCAAAGGTTAATTTGTTCAAAATAAAAAATATTAATCCACTAAAATATATATATAGACTATATATAAATATATATAATATATATATATATATAACAATATTTATTTAAATTACTAATTCATTAAATATATAAATATATATGTATATTCTCATATTTTTATTTTATATCTAATCTTCTAATAATACCCTATTTGATGCTTAGTTATTAAAATATTATATATTTATTAGATAAAAATATATTTATTATTTAACCTAGGTAAAAGTAGATCAATGGTTAGTTAACAAAACCAAACCATTTATCTATTTAAATATAATTCTAAATGTATATATAGTATATATAATATTTTTCCAAATACCTAACCATTCCTAGTAGTAATTTCACAAATTAATATATCTTATAAATTTAATATTATATAGATAAATTAAATTTAATATAATACAAATTTATATTATTAGAATTCTAGTACGTATTCCAATTTTCTTTTATTTTTTATTTTTCTACAATACAAATTTTAATTAATTAATTAATTAAATTCTAAATATATTATAAAATACAAAGGTGGTTAAAAATCTTAGGCTAATAAAAAATATACCCTACATTCTAAGGAAAGATCAAATTATCTTTAATTACCCGATTAACTATATATATATAATAAGCTAGGTCATAAATAAAACAAACTTAGAAGAAGGATTACAACTCAAATTTAATCTTCGAAAATAAAGGGAAAAAGAGGGGAATAAATTATACCATTAGGTCGATAATTAAAAGGGGGAATAAATAAAAACAGGAAAATAATTTAATACACCAAGGGAACCAACCCCTAAGGGGAGGAAACAAGAAACGCTGAGGCCTTACTTAGAAGGGACCGCGTAGGTTAGGAAGACAGGGCTGGGACCCAGCAGCTGCTGATCTTCCAGCCATCATCCCGATTAAGATTATGAGGTCTTTTTTCAATTTCCAAGGCCTCCCTAAACTTGCGATGGTGAAACTGAGCAACTTTAGCAATGACTTGGGCCTCTTCGATACATACATGATGCATGGTCTTCTCAGCATGTTCAGCCAGGGCTGAGGATTTGGTCCTACCATGCTTCAAGTCAGCTGCATGCTCGCTAATCCTCTGATTGATAGAGCAACCTGTCTCACCAATATAAGGAACCCCACAAGAGCACGGAATGACATAGATGCCCTTCATGTCTTTGGGGTCAATAGGATCTTTCACAGACCTAAGGGAGCTACGGATAGTATTAAGAGGTCTAAAAGTTGCGGGTACATCAAACTTTCTCAGAATCCTCGCAATCCTATCTGTGGTCCCTTGGATATAAGGAAGGTTGACCCCCATGGCATGATCACTCGAATTCCTACGGATTGACGGCTCCTTCTTGGTTGTCTTCCGTTCCTAGATGTTCTCATCTCTAAGAAAGTGGATGGTTCCTTTTCTCATCAAGTGTTTAGGAAGAAGATGCATACTGAGCAGTACTTGCATGCTTCTTCGCATCATTTCCCAGCTCAAAAGTTAGGGGTTCTAAGCACTCTCGCCACCCGGGCTGTTAGAATCTCGGATGAGGAGAGCTTGGAAAAGGAGAAGGCTCATCTCCTAGATGTCTTTGTGAAAAATGGTTACAAGAGACACCTGGGTCATAAGGCCTTCCTCAAGGCTAACAAGGAGCCGTCAATCCGTAGGGATTCTAGTGATCGTGCCATGGGGGTCAACCTTCCTTACATCCAAGAGACCACGGATAGGATTGCGAGGATTCTGAGAAAGTTTGATGTACCCGCAACTTTTAGACCTCTTAATACTATCTGTAGCTCCCTCAGGTCTGTGAAAGATCCTATTGACCCCAAAGACATGAAGGGCGCCTATGTCATTCCGTGCTCTTGTGGGGTTCCTTATATTGGTGAGACAGGTCGCTCTATCAATCAGAGGATTAGCGAGCATTCGGCTGACTTGAAGCATGGTAGGACCAAATCCTCAGCCCTGGCTGAACATGCTGAGAAGATGATGCATCATGTATGTATCGAAGAGGCCCAAGTCATTGCTAAAGTTGCCTAGTTTCACCATCGCAAGTTTAGGGAGGCCTTGGAAATTGAAAAAAGACCTCATAATCTTAATCGGGATGATGGCTGGAAGATCAGCAGCTGCTGGGTCCCAGCCCTGTCTTCCTAACCTCTGCGGTCCCTTCTAAGTAAGGCCTCAGCGTTTCTTGTTTCCTCCCCTTAGGGGTTGGTTCCCTTGGTGTATTAAATTATTTTCCTGTTTTTATTTATTCCCCCTTTTAATTATCGACCTAATGGTATAATTTATTCCCCTCGTTTTCCCTTTATTTTCGAAGATTAAATTTGAGTTGTAATCCTTCTTCTAAGTTTGTTTTATTTATGACCTAGCTTATTATATATATTTAATCGGATAATTAAACATAATTTGATCTTTCCTTAGAATGTAGGGTATATTTTTTATTAGCCTAAGAATTTTTTAACGACCTTTTGCTATTTTTATAAATATATTTAGAATTAATTAATTCATTAATTAAAATTTGTATTGTCGAAAAAATAAAAAATAAAAGAAAATTGAAATACTACTAGAATCTAATAATATAAATTTGTATTATATTAAATTTATATTTATCTAATAATATAAATTTATAGAATATTAATTTAAATACTACTAGAATGTTAGGTATTGGAAAATATTTATATATATATATATATATATATATATATATATATATATTCATTTAGAATTAATATTTTAAATAGATAAATGGTTTGGTTTTGTTAACTAACCATTGATCTACTTTTACCTAGGTTAAATAATAAATATATTTTTATCTAATAAATATATAATATTTTAATAACTAAGCATCAAATAGGGTATTATTAGAAGATTAGATATAAAATAAAAATATGAGAATATACATATATATTTATATATTTAATGAATTAGTAATTTAAATAAATATTGTTATATATATATATATAGTGATTAATATTTTTTATTGAATAATTAACCTTTTGATTTGTTTTATTTTTCTCCTGGTTAACCTACCTCCATAAATATAATAGTAATTTAATATTAAATTGGTTAAAGGAAGTTTTATTGGGTCCTTGAGTGGAAAAGTAGCCGTTAGAATTTTTTAGCCATTTGAGTCTCTGCTTAGACTATTTAACAAGCTGCAATGGATCTGTATCTTCAACTTGTCCTGACGATGAACCACACTAGCTGGTTCGAAACGCGTCGACAAATGATGAATTTTGTGATTTTGCCGAAAATTATCTAAACAATTGTTATGGATCACAGAAGTCTAAATTCATTGATGTTTAAAATAATTAAATTTTATAAAAATAGTTTCAAATATTTATTTGTATTTATATACATTTAAAATTAATTTTGAATTTTGAATTATTATTTTTATAAGGTAGGTATTCTAAATATAGATATCATATTTCTTTTAAAAGATGTCATGTATTAAAGTTGCACTTCACGTTATCTTACAAACTAATTGATAATAACAAAATGTTTAAAAGTTGTGTGTCATTATTTCATGAGTATATTTTTAAAGTAGATGTGAACCTTTCTTAACGATTATTACATTTTTATACTACTATTAGCACAATCATATTAATAAATTTAGTTGATATATACAACATGCATTAATTTTTTATTTTTAATAAAGATTTTATTTTTTATTTTCATGATAAATATTTTAATTAATTATTTGCAAGCATTCAACAAAAATCAATATTTGCAATTAAACAATTGTCAGATAACACTATTTTTGACAAGCCCCACAATCTCCATTTGTAAGGGTTACTTGTGATCCAATCACTGAAATTGAACGATGTTAAAATAACGAAAACAAAATTTATTAGAGTGAGGAGGAGGATTCAAAATATAAAAGAGATGAAAGAAAATGAGCATTTAACCATTTTAAAAAATTGGCACCCTAAAATTTGCATAAAAATGAAATGATAAAATAAACACAAAAAATCATCTAAATTTTACTATTTCATCTAACTCATCTAAGGAGAGAATGAGATGTGAAATGCTGCATGTGTTTTTGCATCGCTATCTGTCACATTCAAGCACTTTGATTTGCTTAAATTCATCACGTTTCTCAGAGTTATTCTAATTTATAGTTCATAATCTTCTAAACGAAAATTGAAATCAAACCCTCTCACTCATTTATTTAAAAATCAAAATTCTTCAAAGTTTTTAAAATTAAATATGTTATTATTTGAGTTTCTTTGATTTGAAACTAAAAACGGTGTCAAATAGTTTTCATATCATGCCTT